>CABFWO010001891.1:0-118744 GCA_902155825.1 Timema genevievae
ACTCCTGTGTTCTGTGACTGTTGTCTACCACACTACAGGATACACTGTAACTACACCTGAACACTCCTGTGTTCTGTGACTGTTGTCTACCACACTACAAGCAGGATACACTGTAACTACACCTGGATACTCCTGTGTTCTGTGACTGTTGTCTACCACACTACAAGCAGGATACACTGTAACTACACCTGAACACTCCTGTGTTCTGTGACTGTTGTCTACCACACTACAGGATACACTGTAACTACACCTGGATACTCCTGTGTTCTGGGACTGTTGTCTGCCAGACTCCTAACAGTATACACAGTAACTACACTTGGACACCCCTGTATTCTGTTACTATAATCTGCCAAACATCTTGATTCGTTAATCTACAATATACTTCTACTATTAGTCCTGTATGTGTAGAAAGTGTCTGCGGTATAATAGGGACAAGTTGTAACCAACAGGACTTATATTTGTACCTTTTTTTTTTTGAGTTATACTTCAGTATTTTCTGCTTCCAGCCCCCTTAAATAAGCCCCCTACCTCTGTATTAAAATAGAGAAACACAACTCTTTACAAAGGCCAATACTGGGTGGCTTTATAACGGTGATTTATCATTTATAACTGTTCCTACCAGGTCGTTACCTCAGGCCTTAAGGAACAGACTCAGCGTTGCTGTTCCACACACATTCATCTTCATTTACACTCGCTCATACCATCCCTTGGCTGAGTGGTCAAAGGGACTGACTATCCCTCTAAGGGACCCTGCTAAATCTGGTCTGAGACCGTAGCTGAATTGCTAAGGAGACTTACTTAGGGAATAGAGGACCCTGGTTCCATCCTGTCTGCCACCATAACTGAGTCGCTTAGGATATTTATTTTACTTCAGATCTAGAGGAACCTGGTTACATCCCATCTGTCACCATAACTGAATTACTTTGGATATTAACTTCAGGTCTAGAGGAACTTGGTTATATCCTTAGTATACCTGTGTTTGAATGCTCAGAACAGCTTTTCCTATACCTTAGGTACTTGTTTTTAAGAAAATGAGTTCACACAAAAATTATTTTATAAATATTAATTTGTTCTTTTAGACAAACACTGTAATAAATAGAAATGAGCTTTGGGAATTATTTAACTAATTATTTTACTAACATAAACTTTATAATTATATATACTATTTTTGGCCCCCGTCTTACTTCCCATTCTTGTTACACGGTTTGGTTATCAGTTGAAACAAAGCTTTGTGCCAAATGACATTTCCAGCTATATCTTGTCAACAGTTGCGAAAGGACTATGTGAAATGTCACAGATCGAGTGATATAATTATGATAAAATGTTGAGAAATAACTGTGTATCATGTCACATATCGAGCGATATATGAACGGTTGAGCAATAATTAAATGCGAATATACAAGCACAACAAGATTGTAATATAACAACCACTGTTCCAGGATATTTAACAAAGTAATAAGATATAGTAGCAAACGAAGATAATTACCAGAGTACATTGTACAGCCAGAATATGATTATCAAAGGAAGATATCGCAATATAAGTAGATTTTTAGTACCATGTCTTACTACCCGTTTGGGCTACAAGCAATTAGATTATTAACACAGGAGTAAATTGCAGCACATTGAGATAAGTGACACAGGAGAATATTGTAGCACACGAAGATAATGTACGTATAATACAGATTATATTGTAGCACACAAATATAAGTTATACAATATGATATTATAACATATTAAGATAAGTAATATAGAAGAATATTATTCAACCCGAGTATACTTAACACATAAATATAGTTTACGCCATGAAAATAAATATTTAAAGGTCATAATAGTACACGTAGATAATCAATACAAAACTATAGTCTACGTATATTCTAGTCCACACGGACAAATACCAGAGTAAGAAATTGCAATACACCTTTATAATTAATATACAAGGACAGTTATGTACAAGAATAATAAATAAAACAGTAAACAACCAATCCAATGTTTGTACCATTTCGGAAAAATGAAAAGTAATAAATTAATATTAAAGATAATTCACAGTAGATCCTCAATTCCATTTGGAACATTCATAAATCATGATATTATGACTATACAAATATTGTGTGTAAAAAGATTCTATTAAAACATTAACCGCATTAACACTGCTGTGCTAATTTGTCGAGCATAGGATAATAAAAAAGAAATAATCTGAAAAAATTCCCCATAAAACACAGTCCCAGCAGTAGATGAGAATCAAATTAACTGCACTTGAAAAAACAAATAGGAGTAGAAAATAGTAGACTAGCCTTTCATTGCAAACAATCAGAAGTAGAAAGAGAGTAAGACTAACTTCGATTGACACACATTCAGCAGAATAAGAGAGTAGACTACCTCTACTTGACACACAGCCATGTGTAGAAGAGAGTAAGACTACCTCTACTTGACACACAGCCAGCAGTAGAAGAGAGTAGACTACCTCTACTTGACACACAGCCAGCAGTAGAAGAGAGTAATACTACCTCTACTTGACACACAGCCAGCAGTATAAGAGAGTAGACTACCTCTACTTGACACACAGCCAGCAGTAGAAGAGAGTAGACTACCTCTACTTGACACACAGCCAGCAGTATAAGAAAGTAGACTAGCTCTACTTGACACACAGCCAGCAGTATAAGAGAGTAATACTACCTCTACTATACCTCTACTTGACACACAGCCAGCAGTATAAGAGAGTAGACTACCTCTACTTGACACACAGCCAGCAGTAGAAGAGAGTAGACTATCTTTACTCGAGACACTGCTAATTGTGGGCTGGTGGGGTAAGGGGTGTTTATGTCAAACTGTGGCGGGACCCAGGAAACCACTAAGAAGAACATAAAGAAGGAAGAAGGAAGACAAAGGATGTTGTAATCTAAAGAAAGTAAGCTAGTTAGACTCATAATAGATCTTTTATCATGGGTCGGTATTACCTTACAACCCTTCCCTTGAAATGTACACACCCTTACCCTGTTTAGACATTTTATTGACCTTTTTTCCAGGTCTTAAATTGGCTTTTCAGTTTGTAATCCTCTCACGCCATGACAAGGGAACACTGAATCTATTTAGTTCAGTAACTATATAGTTTGAAATTGCGTAAATATTTAAACATCAAGAACATCCACGTGGATAGTCACGTGCAGGCTCTTAGTTGGACAATCCTCATCTATTTATAATATACATAGTTTATTTCCTCGGCTTGTGGTCCATCTAGTAACTGATCACAGGCTATTAGTTGGGCGATCCTCTTCTATTCATAGTATACCTCAGTTTGTGGTCCATCTAGTAACCGGTCCTAGAACTTCATTTGGACAATCTTCTTCTATGTATATTAAACATCCTCCCTCTATTACTATTCCTCTAGTAATTGGTCGTACACTGTCAGTTGGGCAATTGCTATTTTATTAGCTTGTGGTCTTCTATGAGGCTGTCAGTTGGGCAATCGTCACTCAGTTTATAATATCATTACCATCTAATATCTTTATAATATGAGAGCCTGTTTGTATCCGAATGAAGGTGGTCCGTAGGAGAACATGAATCTCATTAATGAGAGGAGCAGGTCCGTTGTTACAAACAAATGAGTATAAAATGATAAACTAAAGGAATGAAGACTTTTTTTCGTGTAGATGGCGGCAGTTAGACCCCCCAGGGAACATCTGGAGCCGAATAAATAATTCAGTAACTGGCAATTAGAAATCCTTGCTCTGCCTGGCAGGTAAATACACGGCTCTGTGTTCACAACAGAACTAAATGGAGTCGATATTTTCTTGTCAAGGAGAAAACATATTAAAATGAGAACGAAGATAATGAACAAAAATAAAATGTAATTTTTTTAAAGGGCATTAAAAAGTTTATTCAAACAAGGCAATAAAAAAATATTGCTAATGTAGCGAGCGCAAGTTCCTGTCGACGGGAAGCTTAGGTTTGTTAAAATAAATTCTAGGTTTTCGAAGAGAACAAAGAAATCTCATAAAATATTTGTACTAGAAACATTCTTTTGAAAAGCTAAGAAGTGGTTATGAATATTTAGACTTCATTTATTTGGTGACTAAATTAAAATATATAAATATCTTATCGAAAGTTAGTACACTCTACCAAATAAACTGTTAAGAAAGATCGTACCTCTTTTAATAAATCAAAATATGTTTTCCCCGATATATGTTCCTAGAAATTTAAGATTGGCCTAAGTTGGCCTACTTGGTAAATAATCTCCCTGTGAGATTTTGTGATGAGTCTTAGTCTTAAAGAATCTCCACGAGCGTTCAATCTATTCCCTCTGAGTTGTTTGTGAAGAGCTCTGGGTTGAAATGAGCCCCTTGGGTGTTCAATCTATTCCCTCTGAGTTGTTTGTAAAGAGCTCTAGGCTGATGCATTTCTAAAACACTGAAACAAAATGACAGATATCTGTACATTACCATAATTTGTTTTCATGTTCTCTGTGCTAGTGCCAATATTCCTCCACGAATGATTGCGCGTTGCTGCGTGCAGGGGCAATGTCTGCTCTAGCCTATACATCTAATAATGTAATTATTGTAGCTCTAGTTTGGATTCAGAAACGTGCATTATTCAGTAATTCCAGTGTTTGTGATACACACTCGATGTTTACTTACAAGTGAATGCGAAAACATAATTTGTCAGCGTTAATACATGCATTATCATGCGTGTGTGTACAGAATTGTGTGAGTGTAGTTGAAATGGCCAGAAAGCTAGGCTCAAGACTATCTAAACACCAATTAATGGAACAATGGGTTACATTTCCCCACTCTGATCAAGTTAATTTCCAAGAAATGTGTGCTGTGACGGGTTGGACGCGCTAACCTCCTTCCCCCACTGACTGTTTGGATTGCGACGTGGGACGCCAGATATGTGGAGGATCATATCCCCTCCTAGTGGGGATTACCTGTCAGGACAACTGAGATTCTGATCAAAGGGATATCAACTTTTATCTTCCAAACATTGATTTGTAAATACCAACACTTGGAAGTTCTGTTTTCACAATTATAATGTTTGAAAACACTCCAAGACGAGCGACTTATGTTCTGCTCTGGATCACGATTAGCTTAACGTTGCCGTCACGTGAACGTCAAGTGAAGTATCAGCATCTAATATTGGCTTAAGGCAACCCACTGTTATAATATATGAAAAATAAAATTCAATTTCATAGTATAAATTAATAGTTCCTTAGTGCGTATAAACTGAACAGGTGCTAAAAGTTTAATTCAATAGCTCTTTAAATGTTATTTGCAGAAAAAAAAATGTTTTAACTTTATCATTTGTAATTTGGACTGTCTGTCCAAATCTTTGTTCCGTGATAACACTGTCGAATGCGTGAAACAATTTAACAAATGTTGGCAGGCACATTCCTTATGACAAGGCCAAACAGCGTATTTACAGGATTTTTTGACCTATATATAAGTTTGAAGATGGCGTCCGCTCAAAATAAATGTATATCTGTTTGTTCCGCGACCACTGCAACTTTAAAGAAATTTGACACGGACATTCTTCGAACCTAGGCTGAGTCAATGTAGAGCGAATATAAATGTAGAGCCACTTGGAGGAATTTGATTATGTCACCCGGTTAACAGCAGTTATAATTAATACGAGGACAGCCAAACTTTAAAATTAAGTAGAGTAATTACATTAGTTATACATTGGTGTGGATTTTAAAGATTTATTTACTATTTAAAGTAACAAAATTTAACAACTTAGTTTGTCTTCCATATATGTAGCGGCTTGTTCACCGAGTGACGTCACACGCTCATCCAATCAGATGTCTTTCTCCCTCTGATGCTACTTTCTCTTATTTACATTGGGCTGAAAGATGTATTCGCATCGTTTTTAAATAGGGTTTTTCGTTGTTTCATTGTGGTGGCTACTCAAATGTTTTTAGTTTACTAGTTCATGTCAAGTGATTTGAATTTATAACTCAAACCAATCGATCGAGAACCTAGAGCTTTTAAAAAATGTATATAAAATGCCAGACTAATGATTTAAAGTGGGAATAAAGAGGAAAGTGAGAAAAGACCGGTGTTTTTGGCAAAATAAATAAATATTGTTTCAGTACAAACATAGACTTCAATTTTATTCACATGCTGAATATCTGTGAGGAGTGTCCTGGAATTTAATTATAATATTTTCTCTTTATTCACAAATTTGTCATCTAATGCCGCTATGCTCATTACAAATATTTAACAACTGTTGATATCACCATGTGAAGAAAATTAAACTCTACGTGTTTATTGAATACATATTTTATTTATTTTGGCCAAAAAAGTTTTACTATAGAAAATGTAAAAACACTGGCCCTTTCTCTTGTTCCCTACACCCCCACCCTAAGATGTGGGTCTATAACATATGTAAAATATATGTGTTAGATTAGACTAGAGCTAATATTAGTATTTCTGTAATAATAATGGCATATATGGGCTACATCAATCTGTAGCTCAGTTTGTGGAAATATCATCTAGTACTAATGCCCGTTGTCGAGGGGATGCCTGAATGCCCTAATCGTACATCCTAGGGTTGTTGTCGAGGGGATGCCTGAATGTACTAATCGTACATCCTAGGGTTAGTTGTCGAGGGGATGCCTGAATGCCCTAATCGTACATCCTAGGGTTGTTGTCGAGGGGATGCCTGAATGCCCTAATCGTACATCCTAGGGGTGTTGTTGAGGGGATGCCTGAATGTACTAATCGTACATCCTAGGGTTGCTGTTGAGGGGATGCCTGAATGTACTAATCATACATCCTAGAGGTGTGCAAGATCGACTTTTTGGTTCAAGACGAGATCGGGAATGTTAGCATCCCTTACTTCAAGACGAGATCGGGAATTAAAAATGTGTAAATAATTATTTTTAAGTTGGCCAATATTACATACCTTAAAACACTGACAAGATTTATTTTGTTCAATAAATGCATAGGCCCTAATAAAGGAAATTTAAACAAATATTAATAAAGCTGAAAATGTAAGCAATTTTCAATACTTCTGTTAAAACCTGGGCTAATTAAATTATAAACATTTATGAAACACATATCAAATCTAAATTTACATCTAGAATAGGTTGATATACATATTTATATTTAACTAACAAAGAAAACATCAACAGCAAATTTAAAAGTAAATGAAATGGAAGAAAAGTGATTCTTGAACTTTTACCGAAATTTTTGGGATTAAAGAATATGTTTCTCGACAATCGAGTCGGGGAACGGGAAATATTTTTTCCCGCGGGAATCCCACACACCCCTAGTACATCCCTATCTTGGAAGCTGTTCCCACGCCCCGATGAGATGAGGGGATGACGGGGGGAAGCCAATGAAGAGTTTAACCATGGGAATTACTCCCCTTTCAAGAAAACTCCCCTAGTACCAGCCGGGAATCAAACCCGGGACCTCTATATTAACAACCAGGGGCTCTGACCACTATAGAACGAGGTAATCATATAATAGTAGTATTAGAGAGATTGCAGTTTCTCGCGTAACTAGTCCCTGGGCTTATGACAGGCACAACTTCTTAACAGAACTGACAGTTGCACCGGAACTAAACTATGTTCCAACTGAGATTATTGTAGTGCTTGCCTCATTGGATGTTCCCTATCATCTCAGTTGCACTTCTCTCTCTTTCTCTCACGACACACTGCAATGATCGCCAACATAAAACCAAGCACTTTCCCACATGTCCTCGTCTCACATTACCTGACTGTGATCGAACAAATAAACACCACTAATGACCCGGAGTGCGTTCAGACGATAAAAACAAACTAATAATAAAAACTCCCCCTCCCTTTGAAATCGGGGGACATTTGTTGCAGCAGAAAACGCCCCTCCCCCCTCTCACGCTCTGAACGCCGTAACAGCTCGGAGTAATGAGCCCTGCGAATGCACAGATAAAAAAACATTTGTTTGTCCTGGTGTTGTGACGGTAATGAGGGGGTAATAAAGTTGAGGAATTGCCCGCGTGGCTCTGTTTGTTCTGGCAATCTACACGTTGCAACACACTCAGGTCGTCATGTTTCAACATACCGCCTGCTCTCCAGTAACCACAAACACTATAAATACAATGTGGCGTGAATTACAACTGATACGAGCGTGTGGACAAACCGATATGACTGATAGAGCAGGACTATTGGACTACTGACCTGGTAGACTGTCTCTCTTACAATCCCTGAATGAACTGTACAAGGATAGAGGAGGACTATTAAATTACTGGCCTGGTAGAATGTCTTGTTCTCTTTCTTACAGTCTCCAAGATATTCAAATTACCTGCATGGAAATGTGGTGCAGTAAGTGTAGGAAAACTTATCAAAGTTACCAAGAGATGTATCTCCATTATTTTATGACAGGGTCAGGATGCTAACCTCTCACCTAATCATACTGATTGTGTGATGAGTGCCAGAGAATTGCTGTTCATCCAAACACAGGCAAATAACCCCTTATTTTATTATATCTGTATCAACCCAATTATTATAAATGTTCCAATTTAACCTAAATTGGTGATATAGGGCAGGGTTAGAGGGGCTTGATTTACAATTTAATGAATTCTGGGAGGGGGTCACTAGATTGGTTCGATGAAAAATGTAGTAATCAGATTGATTGTCTGCAATAGTAAAATACGGGATTGTTTGGAATATTTTTGCTAGAACCGATCAACGAATTGATAATATGAAGAATAATTAGTGTAATATTGTGTTATTTCGCGTGGTTTGATGTGTAAAACTACTGGTTTCCAGAGTATATTCGGGTTTTAGTCACAATGTAACCCACAAGGGGCTGTATCAATTACAATAAAATATAAAATGAACGGCTTTTTCATTAGTATCTACTAAAACATTTTAATTATTTTTACTGGGTGTAAAAATGTTACTATCTCACAATAAAAAAAACTGTACATTGTAATATTTCACTGTGATCTCTATATCCAAATCAAGTGATTACAGTTAAGCCCACAGAGTGTTCCAAAATTATCCTTCAGAGGACAATTCTCCAATAACCACGACCCTCCAGGGTGCTACTTTACACTGCACCTAAGCAGTGTAGAAATGGACCATTAAATATGAATATGGAATGAAGTAACAGAAAAGAAGGATGCCAAAGAATAAGCTAATACATAGACCAGACTACTTCATCAATTAGCTTTTTTACCCAAGGATAAAATATTAATTTATGATCTTAGCACCAATATGCACTGGCTAGAAGCTTGAACTTTATTTGCATGCTTTTACTTTTAATGTAGTAAATTACTCATGAATTTTAATCATTTACTCCATGTGCTGGACTGTACTATCCTCATAATCTCCCTGGTCGGCTCTATATCTTCACTTACATCACTTCCTTTATCGAGCAACATTTACTTTCCTCCCTACCCTGCACCCTCCTCAAAGTCTCTCCCTGGCCGGCTCTATATCTTCACTTACATCACTCAGACCTCTGGCTCCCTTGGCTCGGGCCTGTTTGATCTCTTCACTCCGAGAAACGTTCTCCCACCCTTGTACACTTAAACGGCACGGTTTATTTACTTGCCTTATTTACATAACTTTTGGTCAGGCTAATACATAAGCCTATTTAAAATAAGTAGTTATATTTTAAATTAAATTATCAGTATTTTTAACAGTTGAAGGCTGGACCTGGTCATTTTGACTGGTAATGCTCATTTAAAATACGGTAAGTCATAGTTAATTTTTTGCAGGTTATCTTTATTCACGACTTTAAATCAAATTTTGTGAACAAGAGTCCATAAAAAAAATTACATCTTTAGTTCCTTTTTATATAAAGTTATAAGTTCTTCCTACCCAGGGGGATGAGCGGTCGATTTGACCGGTCACGCCTATTGTTGCTTCTTACGTCTCAAAACTCATGACAGTGTTTTATTTATATTATCCTTGTTCATAATAGGTGTTTATTGCAAATCCCGCCATTAACTTTAATTTATTGCTCCATAGTCTTCACCCATTTCACAATTTTCAACCAATATTTTTAGACATATCCATACACACATACATACATACATACACATGACTGTAAAGTAAAGTTTATAATAAATCAAAGAACCACTGCCAAAAGATTTTGCACAGCCCAAATACAGGAGATGTGCATTACCCTTGCACTAAGTGCTTTAACAAGAATGATGATTTTGTATGGATTCAGAATAGAACACAAAATTATGGGCACTAATTTATATCTAATTATGTTTTATTAGGGGTCAGACATGTCCCCGAAAGGCTAAATTTCGGATTCCGTGAGAAATATGTATCTTGTAGTTTATATATTTGGTATTACCATGTGCACAGACGTAATTTTCTATAAAAAACACAATCAACAGGAAACAAACTTCCCAGACACCTTTTTTCATCCAAATTGAACTAAATTTATGCGTTGCTTCCACCATATTGCATCCGCCATTTTGGATTTTCAAATATAAGATATTTTCTGTAAAGATGGCGTCCACACAAAATTTCATCTCTTCAGGGCATTGGGAAAGTTTGATAAAGAACCCTTCAAGAACAGACACTGCATATATTTTATATTTGTATATAGTTTTCTTTTTATTAAAGGTTTAATAAATTCATAGTAGTTTACTTCATTTTTGAGCTAAAGAAAGGTTTGATTTAATAAAATTGAAGTTAAAAACATGTAATTTACAGTAAAATAGCTTAGTTTGAAAATTAGGACATATAGGAAAGAAAAATATTAGCAGCCAAATTGACCAGTGACAGTCTTTCTAGGAAGGCAGTAAACTCCCATCGTTCTAGGGTTAATTTATCAGTGAATAACATGATAGTATCTATTATAGATGTTGAACTATCTGTGGATCTCTATAATATCCCACGTTTGTTTATAAAGCCTGTCCCACACAATCCTGCTAGGTTTCAGTCAATCTAAAGAGAATAGAATGTAGCGTCATACGTAGAAAGACATCTGATTGGCTGAACTTGTGACGTCACTCATTACATAAGATATCTGATTGGCTGAACTTGTGACGTCACTCATTACATAAGATATCTGATTGGCTGAGCTTGTGATGTCACTCAGTACACAAGATATCTGATTGGCTGAACTTGTGACGTCACTCACTACATAAGATATCTGATTGGCTGAGCTTGTGATGTCACTCACTACACAAGATAACTGATTGGCTGAACTTGTGACGTCACTCACTACATAAGATATCTGATTGGCTGAACTTGTGACGTCACTCATTACATAAGATATCTGATTGTCTGAGCTTGTGATGTCACTCAGTACACAATATATCTGATTGGCTGAACTTGTGACGTCACTCACTACATAAGATATCTGATTGGCTGAGCTTGTGATGTCACTCAGTATACAAGATATCTGATTGGCTGAACTTGTGACGTCACTCACTACATAAGATATCTGATTGGCTGAGCTTGTGATGTCACTCAGTACACAAGATATCTGATTGGCTGAACTTGTGACGTCACTCACTAACATAAGATATCTGATTGGCTGAACTTGTGACGTCACTCACTACATAAGATATCTGATTGGCTGAGCTTGTGACGTCACTCACTACACAAGATATCTGATTGGCTGAGCTTGTGATGTCACTCAGTATACAAGATATCTGATTGGCTGAACTTGTGATGTCACTCACTACACAAGAAATCTGATTGGCTGAGCTTGTGATGTCGCTCACTACACAAGATATCTGATTGGCTGAACTTGTGACGTCACTCACTACATAAGCCAACAAGCTACATAAAGCTATATGGAAGAGAAACTAAGTCGTAAAAAATCAGGGCACCTTTTGAAACTTTGAATAATAAATAAACCCTTGAAATACACACCAATATCTAATTAACGTCATTACTCTACTTATTTGAAAACATACGTATGTTTGGCTGCCTTCGTATTAAAATATAATTAGGGTGTACAAAGTGACATGATCAAATTCCTTCAAGTGTCGCAACCTTTATATTATTTTTCCATTGGTTTCAGTCCTCTGTCTTCCAAGAGAGCAACATCCAAGTGTCTGGTCACCCCTGACGGTATTAACATGGCGCACATCCATGCACACAATAGCTATGCCAACAACAACAGTATTAGTATCGTATGCACATCATACACGCTGCGTGGCCGGCAATTGTTTGTGACGTCTAGCTAATTGGTGCTCTCTCTCTTTCTCCCCCCCCCCATCCTCACTTCTGCATGTATTATGATTGATGTGTCTGTGTGTGTCAGGTGACACTCGAAAATTAATTAATGTAAATGTTGCCCCTCCCCCTCCACTGTAACACAACCTCCACGCCGATCCAAAGCAGACAGAACCCACTGACGATTATTATTCAGATCACGTGAAAGTCGAAATAGTTCGAATCAAACAGATAACATTCGATAATCGATTGTATCGCGGACTGAATAGAATCATTATGAAGGCCTGTTGTAAAACAATAGCGGTGAAATGATGTGAGCAGATAATGGCGAGGTATTATGGTGTTACACATCTGAATGAAGTAATTACTGGCCTTGTGTAGGCGAAGCGACGCTTCTGTTCACAACTGGGGAGAGCTGAGAGAAAGAAAATATAAATCGGGCATTCACCGGCCTTTCATTAACTCTGGACAGTACGTGGTAAGCGATTTACATTTTAGATTCTGAGTTTGATATCTGGACATGCACGGCAAACACGCCTTGCCTTAGCTCTAGATACGTCCTTAAACTTAGATTATCAAACCGGGGTACACATGACACATCTCCATCTGGCGTCTTAGATGGCGACCCAGGAGGGCATATGACACACATATTAAACACTCCATCTAACATCTCAGATCATTATTTTAACTGAATAGTTAAATATATGCTATATATTATTCCTAGTGATGTTACTCACTATTGAAAAAACTAACTCGTGGATTGTGAGATGTTCTAGCTATTTCCTGATGAAGTTATTCCTTACCTAGCTGTTTGTAATTAAGTTACTTACCTTTGAAGATATTCTTTAGTGAAGTTACATCGTATGATCAATAATGATATTTTTCCTAGTGAAGTTACTCCCTATTGAAGTTATTTCCTAGTAAATCTACTTCCTATTGAAGTTAATCCCTAATTAACTATTTCCTGGTTAAGTAATTACCTATTGAAGTTATTTCCTAGTTAAGTTATTCCCTATTGAAACTATTTCCTAGTGAAGCTACTCTATATAGAAGTTACTCCCTATTGAAACTATTTCCTAGTTAAGTTATTCCCTATTGAAACTATTTCCTAGTTAAGTTATTCCCTATTGAAACTATTTCCTAGTTAAGTTATTCCCTAGTTAAGTTATTCTCCATTGAAGTTGCTCCCTAGTGAAGTTGAGACCTCACGGCTAAGTTCCCCACCTGACAACCGAAGACATTCATCGCGGCACAGCCCAGTCGAGTGTGGAAATCTCCTCACTTCACCTGAACACCACCACCACCAAGAAATGATTACCAACCTTTGTTAGAAACAGCGCTGCCAACTTAGAATATGCAAAAAGTAAGTTGTCTTGTGTAAACGTTTGTTGAGGCAAGTTTGTCTTGATCCAAGCCCCTGTAGAGCGCTGCAGTTCGTACAAAGTACACACACGCCAGTGTGTGTTCAACTTGAGTGTGTTTTGTTTAGTCGCCTTGGGAACTCTGGTCCCGGGATTCTAACAGACTTCTTGGAAACTTAATTGAGGCGTTCTCTGTACTATACCGGCATAGAAAAATAGGTTTCATAACTTGGTTAGGTCGAACATAGCCATTGAGCGTTTGTTCCAGTGGGATGGTGGTGATGATGGTGATGGTGGTGATGGTGATGGTGGTGGTGATGGTGGTGGTGGTGGTGGTGGTGGTGGTGGTGGTGGTGGTGGTGGGAGTGGATCTGCTCTAATTTTATATATAAAGTCATCCTGCGAAACATATTGTCGACTATTGGTGCCATTAGTTTAGACACCATTTTAGTTCGACTTAAATGAATTTGACGTAATATAATAAAATCATCTTATTTTGATTAGATCAAATTATGATTTTAATTGTTATTTTTATTTGATGATTTTGTAAGTTTATCGTTATTAACAATTTAGTTAGAATGTAAACTTCATTTTACTCTTTTGGAAATGAAAAGTTTTGAATAAAGGATAAATTATTTTAAAATGAGGCTGTATATTAATACATAATTTGGTTTGAAATAATATTACTATTAAATTTCTGTAAATATTGAAGTGTGAAAGTACACCTTTAAAAACATTTATAACACTTCAGAATTGTCAATATAATGTTATTGTATATAAGTGTATAAGTGTACAAGGGTAAACAGTCCCTGCATATGTTACTAGTATGTGGCGTGTCCTTGTTAGTGTAAATCCTGGTTCTGACCCGGTCATGTCTTATGAAGTGTGAACCCTGGTTATAGTGCAGTCATGTCTTAGTGAGTACAGACCCTGGTTCTGATCCAGTCATATGATAGAAGGTGCAGACCCTGGCTATGACCTGGTCATGTGCTATTATGTGCAGACCCTGGTTATGACCTGGTCATGTGCTTGTAGGTGCAGACCCTGGCTATGACCTGGTCATGTGCTTGTAGGTACAGACCCTGGCTATGGCCTGGTCATGTGCTTGTAGGTACAGACCCTGGCTATGGCCTGGTTATGTGCTTGTAGGTACAGACCCTGGCTATGACCTGGTCATGTGCTTGTAGGTGCAGACCCTGGCTATGACCTAGCTATGTGTTAGGGAGGGAATATGAATTTCAAAGAGGAGATGAAGGGAGTAGCTGCGATCCCTGTGAAGGGGGTTGGACTCGCGCCAATACAAGACAAACATTGCCGTAAATAGTCAATGTCTGGGGTAGGTGTGGGAGCACACTTCAGTCCTCGCCGTCTTGGAATATATTTACCAGTGTAGTCGATCTTACAATGTAATGCAGTTCTTAGTGTGTTATTTCCGCTCAATACAGTTCATAAGACGATCTTCTCAGGTAGTTCCAGTTCATAATTCTCCCTTACCATGTGGTTCAGTTCATGGTGGCATATTTCTATGAAATGCATTAATATCAGACTTAAACCATAAAGTTAACTTTCAATCAAGCTTGTAGTTGTATAATAGAATCATACTTTTTCAATAAAGTTGACCTTATTGCATATTTCAGTTAAACATATGAAGCAATAAAGTTAAATTTTTCGTAGCATTTAGCTAGAAGATTGAACAAAACAAGTCTTGATCCCTTTTAAAACAAAATTCCATGTAACACTCATAACACTCAAGGATAATCTGTTTATTTAATTTTAGTGTTGTAAATTATCATATATAAAAATGTTTTTGCTATATTACTTTTAAATAGGTAGTAAAGGCGAATAAAATTGAATGATTCGTGTGGTGGCCTATGTAGATTTGTTTATTTAAGAAATCAAATATGATATCCCTTACACAAATAATTTGATCAAATATCTAGCATGATTACCATATTCTGGAGGTATTCGATTATATACATATTACAATAAAATTAATTAAATGTTTCTAACGACACTAATTTGTTAAGCACAACTGGTGGAACATATTCCGCTCTTAGATGCACCAAATTTTGTATGCCTTAGGACCACGTCAATTTGATCTCCCTAAGTTTACACAGTCAAATCACCCAGAGTAACAAAATATCCTCCATAATGGCTCTTACTGTCTACTTCCGACACTTCTCTTTTTGTCACCACATGGGCCCCCTCATTTTTAATACCCCGCGACTCCTGAAACACCTATTTTGTGAATCCGATATGGCCTCAAGAGTTCATCTCGATCCACCCTTGTGGTTTGGGGAATTTCTAGTAATATCTAGTTGGTTCATAATTCTGCTTACGCTTAGATACATACAATACATTACAGTATGCATTATAATATACAATTAACTCACTTAACCTGCCTCGGTGGTCACATGGTCTAAGGCGTCACTTTTGCTATAAACTGCCGATGACAAGGAGATCGGAGTTCGAATCCTGGTTGGGTATACTGAGGGTTGTTTTTCCTAAATTGATTTAAACTCTCCCTCCACGAAAATGCACGTACACTTCCTCTAAATTCTACGTTCCTTATTTCTAACTCACTAGCGTAATTAGGATATGTGCGTACAACCTGAACAGGTAGTAGTATGTGGTGATAAAAATTAATTAGTATGATGTTAACCCTAAACTAATGCCAGACCCAATATGTAATTACATAAGAGAAAGAAGAGTGCACAGCACCATGTCCTGACAACCGAAATTATTACCGTCAAATTTTGGTTATTTATAAAGGAAGATTAAAACCATTCTATAAACTTTTGTAAACACCAATTGAAAAATAATATATTAAATTTTGCCTACCGTGATTTTTCTTAGTGAGCCATGAAAACTGGAATCCTTGCTTCTGGAAAGACAAATCACATTTGTTAATGGTTAAGTTTGGGACAGGCTAATTAGTAATAAAAGAAAACTTTAGGATATAAGTTACTCATAGCATGAAATTAAAAAAAAAAAATCACTTTGTGCTTATGGCTGAAAACGATTACTTTTAACTAATTTATACACTATAAAATAGAAGAATAATTATCAATACATTAATAAATAATTAATTATATAAGAGAAACTTCATGAACACCGCACACCGCACATTATAGCTATGTAAAATAAGGTTTTAAATATACCTCATGGAAGTACTATCAGAAGGGGAGTTTATTATATTTTTCTCCCCCCAAAAATGGGATGATAATACGCCCCAAAGACCATATTAGCTGTGTGAAATGTAGTACTGAATCCATCACACGGAGTCAGTAGCTTAAATGGATATTTTCAGTATCCCCTGATTATATGATAATACACTCTGCAACACACAACTGTATGAAATGTAGTATTAGATCTATCTCACGGCGTCAATAGCTTAAATTTATATTTATATTGTCCTTTTAGTAGAAGATAATACAACTTACCATAAACAAATAAATGTAATGTGTTATTAGATTTATTTCATGACTTCAGTAGTGCGAATCCACATTATAGGTTTCTTATCATCAATAATAATACAATCATTATATAATCAAACAAATATATATTTATGATAAATTGATAAGGATATTTTGAATACTTAGTTATCTTATTTTAATACGACTTTAAGGTTGAATATAGCATGGTGTGATTCTTTTGAATAATCTTTTTAAATTTTCTGTTATTTGTGTGAGTAAAATGTAATTTGATTTTGTTCCATGTGATGTAATTTATGATCCACTCCCCCTAGTAGACAATCTGTGAACAAGAGCATTATCTGAGTCTGAAGATGGATGCGGGCTCCTGAGTCCAGTGCCAAGAGATGTGTCTTCCTCTGGTGCGATAACATGGGCCAGGGCTGGCACAACTCCCATTGGCGCGTGGATCAACAGATCACACCACATACTACAGCTTTACTAACCCTTGGCTCATACGCTACTGCCATCTCTTGGTAACTGTATGAACCGATATCATCAGCCAAAGGACCCATCACTATAATACATATTAATTAGCTAGTTTCGGTTGAACCAGCACTCTATTGAAAATTTGTATAGTAAGAATTTTTTTAGTGAAATAATCTTTTGATTTTGTTTCTGATGTGTTCTTAGAGGATGAAGGCTTTGGATATTGATCTTAGCTTCTGAGAGTAAATAATTATATGTATTTGGCGGGTTGTATTTTCTCAATAACTAAAGTGAGCTGTAATTAATTGGTAAGTACGGTGGAATGTAATTGATCCAGAGTTAAGGTGAGCTTAAGCTCGTCACTGGTTATAGTGGACTAAACTTTAGTATAAGTGAAGTTTGAATGTCAATAATCGTAAGCTATGTTGGAATGTAATTCATCATGACTTAAAGCGGACTAAAAAGGTTTTAGCATACTGAGATTACAGTACTAAGCGTGTGACTATCTTTAGTTTGGCATGCTATTGTCCAATTGCCGGTATCTTTAAGCTCACCTAGCTTTCAGTATGGACAGAGTGGATACGTCTACCTTGGTAGGACATTGCCCAATACATACACAAATTTTCCTTTTGATTAATCGCGTCCATCCTTCTTCATCTAGGAGAATAACAGTAAAGGAAAGTAGCTAAACATTGCCCCCTATTTTTGGTTTAGTTGAGACTTAGAGAAAGTACGGAAATAAAATAATATCATCAACAAAGTATTATTAATTTTTTGAACTGAAATCGAGAGAAAATATATTCAAATTACATTTAATTACGTTTAGAATTATTGATGATGGACTATATTGGAGACATAGTGCTCATAATATAGGGAAAATTATGTACGAGTAACATCACACATAGTTCGTATAGCCAATATTAACAATTTTACTATCTAACAATGTACATTTTTACAATATGTTCACATAGTTAGCCATCAAAACAAATCTCACAAATAAATGTTTTTACGTAGCTGCTATAGCCACAGCACTGATGACACTGTTCAGTGAACCCATTTCTAACCAAGTTTGTCACTGAGGAACCATTTGTCACAAAACATTGAGGGTCCTCACTCATGTGGTCATTATCATCTTCTGATGACGAGGAAGAAACAGCGTTCCATTTAAAGCAGCTTTTCTGTGGTTCCATCTTATCTATTTTGGAATTTGACGTAATTGATTATGTGCGCCATGATTTATTTTGTAATGCAAGTTTTATTTTTCACCTATCTATAGTTTTTATCTTTGGATTCCTCTCAAGCACAAACATCCATGACTTTGTGGGTGCTACGGTCACGGGAATTGTAGTATCCTGACGAGGACTCCGGCGAGTAGTCTCGTTGGATTGTTGGAACAAGATTTAGTTTTAATGAAAAGTGAAAGAGAAATTACCATTGTGGTTCCATTCTTACTGTGAGTATTCTAAAATGAAGTCATGATCTTTAAAAACCTTTATATTCATTGGAACCCATTCACGGATACTTCTAATGTAGTTGATTTAAAATAAGCTTTACTCATTAGTTTTGAAATATGTTATCTTGTCACTGATTGACCTGTGTTTTTTTCAGTAAATTCTAATTTTCCTGGGAGTAGGATGTTTTTAACAAATTCGTGAAAGCCACATCCAGTGATTGCATGCGGTGTGTTAAGTGAAACGGTACCCAAACAATGGCCATTCCATTGGCTCAAGCCCTATATTTGACTTCTGGGTTCCTAACATATGTTAAACGTTGATCTGATACAAGAACCACAAGACGTGAAAGGGAAGGTCTCACAGT
The DNA here is from genome assembly GCA_902155825.1 of Timema genevievae. Classification (NCBI taxonomy): domain Eukaryota; kingdom Metazoa; phylum Arthropoda; class Insecta; order Phasmatodea; family Timematidae; genus Timema; species Timema genevievae. Next base: position 19,215 of record CABFWO010001891.1, read on the forward strand.
AGCAAACAAATTTGTGAATGACTTGTCAAAACTGTCCATTTGTATCCATCCAGTCGTGTGACGGATGCCAATTTCTTCTATGAGAAGATTTATCTACAAACCTTTTCTTTGTGTTCCTACAGGGGTTCGAACATTTAAGAGGCCCTCATACACGTGACCAGTGTCACAAGAGCAAACCTCTTAGTGGATGATAATAATGACACTGGTCTCTTACCATTCAATGCCACAACTCTGCCTGCTTTAGTGTTGAATGGCAGTGAGTCCAGTTTCAGCAATATTTAAAAATCAGATTTTTTTTTCATTCCTGGTCCTGAAAATCAACAAATTTAACATTTTAGGGCGTGAACCCTTCCACTCAAGAAAAACTGGTTAGTTGAGGCTTTCAAAGAGTTAAATTAGGATGGATTTTAAATAATCGCGAATGCCATTTCTTGCCGCCAGCTCCTTTTTAGTTTGAAAATGAGTGTGACAGTTTATTTTTCATGCTAGTTGGAATGTCATGCACCTTATGTCTCCGTTAATCCGTAAATATTTCTGCATCATCCCACAGTATTTATTAACTCATCTTCAAGCTCAGTAGAATGAACCAGCTTCCTGTCCAAACTCCCTTTTACTATTTTTACAATAATTTACTATTTTATTTTCACATAATATTTTAGTTTTGATCTAAGTACATTATACGATTTGAATGCTTGCTTTAAAGCCATTTATTATTTTCTATTTGCTGTAAAAGTAGCACACATGTTACATACATCACATGTGTTACGTTTCTTAACATCAGGTGAATACATCTGTAAAAAGAAGCGAAAATAACGTAATGCAGTGTCGATTGCGTTGGGGGTCTTAATGTATTCCCTGGATTAAATTAGGAACTAATCAAGGGGTGATATTGTGCACCTAAATACCTTTCTTAATGGTGGACTTCCTGTTAAAACGAATAAACGTAATTTAGGGTCGGGTAAACGCAAAAGAGCAATGTTTCCCACCCTATATTATCAGGGTGAATAATAAAGTAGAACTCACACCCTAGCTTGGCTGGCAATTTCTCAAATTAATATTTGCGAAAACTGTGCTATTGTGATTTCTAAAAATCTATGTGATACACTTACACGTCTTACAAATGCACTATTTTAACACAACATATATATATATATATATATATATATATACACTCAGTACAACTTGTACCAGTTACTGGTAGATTACAGCTCCAGAGGAATGGTAGAAGAAACTAGAAAAGGGAAGAGGTCAATATTCGATCACTTCCTATCACGTGGTCTCTCACTAATTCAACCTTCACCAATGCACTTCAATAAAATTAGTTAAAATGTAGACATTTATTTTGAGGCCCACATCAAAGTTATATTTTGTAAAACATTTGGCATCTATGAAACTTCATCTTGAGGTCAAAAAACGTAAAACATATGACATTGACATATGCAGTTGTCATTGGTTTGTAAGATGTATGCATGGAAACACTCTACATGTCACATCTTGACATAGATTGAGCCCAATATTTTTGTATGCGCACAGTCTATTATTAGAGTAGTTCCGTGTGTACATTGCACGTTCATCCCGATTGGATGGATCAAGGTGGCGTGAAAAGGGACACTAGAAATATTCAGTGTGTTTTCAGATCTTATAGCAAAACTTTTAGTTGCCAAAACAACTAAAATATTGCTTAAGTACAAATATATAATTTAATTTTCTTCACTTGGTGTTATTATCAGTTGTTGAATATCTATAATTAGCATAGAGGTAGCTTGTAAACCGAATGGTTAGTAAGACGCACTGCTTAAGAAAACTAGAGGAATTAAGTGATAAACTTTTCAAACGAAGAGAAATTAAAGAATATATTAAATAACTGTTGAGGTCACCATGTGAAGAAAATTAAGCTGTATGTTCGTACTGAAGTAATATTTAATTTGTTTTAACCGAAAAAGATTTTGCTATAAAAACTGCAAACACTGACACTTAAAGTAGGATTATTATTTAACCATATGGCTCTAAAGAAACGAAAAAGCTACAGATAGGATGTCAACGCTTGGTTTTGCAACGTTATCTTTTTTCCATTTACTATTTTTTTTAAAGACTTGTCAGCTCTGTTAGTGTCAACGTATATCTCCAGTAATTCCCTAAGACTAAGCTTGTTGAGATTTGAGCCACTGTTCAGCTAAACTACTTATTATATGATCGAATGTCCATTCCAAACATTCCGTTCGGTCGGTTCAAGAGAGAATGTCTGCAGGAGCCGCTGAACAATGTATAGGAGCTGCAATCTGCGCTCGCTATTGGTAATTCAGTGCAATTTATCCGCCCTCCTGCGTCTTGATTGTAGCCATGTATACGTCATAAAGCAATGTGGCGAGGACTAAACCTCCCTCTCAGTTCACTGGCATCATCAATAATGTGACGTCATGAATATCAAGACATCCGTCATCCGGAGCATTTACTTGCTCTTCTTTCATTCTCGTACCAGTTTATGTCATGTTCATTTACCATGTTGGGCTTTCTCTCAGTCAAGTGTATATTCTTCCCCGTAAAACATGTCAGATGCACAATGTATATTATATCGGGGGATCCCTCAGTCAAGTGTATATTATCTACTGTAATTATCTATTATACTATTGAAAGTGTATTATATCGGGGATCCCTCAGTCAAGTGTATATTTTTTAGTGTATTCATCTATCATATTCATAGTGTATTATATCGAGGGATCTCTCAGTCAAGTGTATATTTTGTATTCTCCACTGTAAAACGATAATGGACATTCAGGTAAGATTTATAGGCATTACATTACTGCAATTAATAAATAATTGCTAAGGAATGAATAGAAAACATCATTATTATGAATATTGTCAGCTAGAAATGTAGCAAGAAAATGTCACATACGTAAATTCTATTGATCTTCTTGCTTAGGGACGCGAAAAAGGAATGAGTTACACACAAATTAGTACTATGCATGTTTTTATAGTACCGCACTAAGAAATAAGAGAAAATTAATATCCTTATAGTGCTATCATTGTTTCAACCTAAAACTCCCTTTAAATAATGAATGATAAACATCACTATAGTGAAGTGTATATTGTTAATCAAGAGTCGCAGTAAGGAATAAGTAGCAAGCGTCAATACTATGGATATTGCTATAAATGTCATCTAAATAAACAGAAAAATATATGTTATAGACATGTAACTAGTGATATTAATGTATTAACCTAGAAACTCACTAAGAAGTGGGTAAAAAATACCAATATAGAGCTATGAAAGTAGTAACCTAAAAACTCAGTAAGTAAAAAATAATAAATATCACTCTGGTGGTGAGTATGTTGTCACTTAGAGTAGCATCACAAAATGAAGGAGCAATATTAATATTTTGAATGTATTCGCCTAGAGATGCAGTAATGAGAGTGACACACATCAGTTAAATGAATGTTGACACATATATACGAAGTGTTGATCGTGTGGAACTGATTATCCCTTTTGAAGGTTTTCTTCCTACCCTCAGACCGCGACCAAAGAGAATAGTTAGCCCGCATCATTCCGACCACTGCTAATTGCTCAGTTTTATCACGACTCCTTCTGGCCAGGACAGGACGCCGCTACACTCCCCATCAAACTGGTCCTGTATAGTGAGGAACCTGGAGCTGAGGTCTTTACTAGAACATTGACTTACACTACCTCACACTAGTCCTATACAGTAAGGAGCCTGGAGTTGAGGTCTTTACTAGAACATTGACCTACACTAACTCACATTATTCTTGTACAGTGAGGAACCTGGAGCTGAGGTCTTTACTAGAACATTGACCTACACTACCTCACACTGGTCCTATACAGTAAGGAGCCTGTAGCTGAGGTCTTTACTAGAACATTGACCTACACTACCTCACACTGGTCCTATACAGTAAGGAGCCTGCAGCTGAGGTCTTTACTAGAACATTGACCTACACTACCTCACACTGGTCCTATACAGTAAGGAGCCTGTAGCTGAGGTCTTTACTAGAACATTGACCTACACTAACTCACATTAGTCCTGTACAGTGAGGAACCTGCAGCTGAGGTCTTTACCAGAACATTGACCTACACTACCTCACACTGGTCCTATACAAATAAGGAGCCTGGAGCTGAGGTCTTTAATAGAACATTGACCTACACTACCTCACACTAGTCCTATACAGTAAGGAGCCTGGAGTTGAGGTCTTTACTAGAACATTGACCTACACTACCTCACACTGGTCCTATACAGTAAGAAGCCTGGAGTTGAGGTCTTTACAAGAACATTGACCTACACTACCTCACACTGGTCCTATACAGTGAGAAACCTGGAGCTGATGTCTTTACAAGAACATTGACCTACACTACCTCACACTGGTCCTATACAGTGAGAAACCTGGAGCTGAGGTCTTTAATAGAACATTGACCTACACTACCTCACACTAGTCCTATACAGTAAGGAGCCTGGAGCTGGGGTCTTTACTAGAACATTGACCTACACTACCTCACACTGGTCCTATACAGTAAGGAGCCTGGAGCTGAGGTCTTTACTAGAACATTGACCTACACTAACTCACATTAGTCCTGTACAGTGAGGAACCTGCAGCTGAGGTCTTTACTAGAACATTGACCTACACTACCTCACACTGGTCCTATACAGTAAGGAGCCTGGAGTTGAGGTCTTTACTAGAACATTGACCTACACTACCTCACACTGGTCCTATACAGTGAGTATCCTGTAGTTGAGGTCTTTACTAGAATGTTTGCCTTTATATTATTTTATATTATTATATTATTAAATGTATTATTTCTATTAATTTGTTGAGAATGTGACTAAGATAGGCCAATGACCCTCGTTATGTAACACATGTTTCTAAGTTATATTATTTTGTTGAGCATGTGAGTGAAGAATGCCAATGATCCTCATTATATAGCATATGTTTCTAAGTTATATTATTTTGTTGAGAATGTGACTAAGATAGGCCAATGACCATCATTATGTAACACATGTTTCTAAGTTATATTATTTTGTTGAGTATGTGAGTGAAGCAGGCCAATGGGGATCAGTAAATACCACACACGAGCTCTAACAAGGCACGTGTAAATTCCCATGTATTTACATAGCAACCAGAGAGGGATGGGGTATTGGAGATATCGGCTTAACACCCCTCCACACCCACCTACCATTCAGGATGGCCCTGAAAATGCATGTCCTATGAACAAAGCATGATAATAATTGCACTACGGGGATTAGTGGTGATCGAACCCATGTCTCTAAGCTACATGGAGAGAACGCCATTAACTCCATCAAACCGCACATTAAATGGCACAGGCGTCCACAAAATATGCTAATGGGAATTGTTTAACTCGGATCGCGGGATATAAATAGCAGCTGGGTCCCCCGCACGTTGGTTTATTGGAGGGCTCACCAGATAATGCGCATCATAATTAGAAGAACATATCCACCTGTGCTCGGACTAAATGGCCTCATCAGCTTGGATGTCAACGGTATGAAAATTACGTCATCGTAGTCTCAAAAGGGGTGTTGATCATACCCAGTCGTTTGGAGAGCATTTGTTTTCAAATAACAAAATAGTTTATAGCTTTCTGAAAAATAAAACTTATTTTTCTTGAACATTGGTTGTTTACTGAGAAAAATATAATAAAAACAGCTTGCTAACTGGCAAACAAGCTAATTTCTATAACTGGTATTCTATATATAAATAAATCTGTTAAAATGAGTGTGGACATAATTTAAAAACCTAACAAGATTTTCTAAATCAACAACTTCAATAAGAAAACCTCATTAGACCTTTCATTTCTTATGTCACCTATTAAGTACAACTTCCGTTGTGAAGTGTGAGGCTATAATGATTAATACACCTTGCGTGGGATTAGTTGGAAGGTGAGAATGTGGATATACACCACGCGTGTGGTGAGCTAGAAGGCTATAATATGGATATACACCACGCGTGTGGTGAGCTAGAAGGTTATACTGTAGTTGAATAAAGAGTGTAAAAAAGGGCTTCTAAATTACATTTTTGAGGGAAACTTGCGCGTGCGAGGAGGCCATTTTGAATTTTCAACATGTTCCAGCCTGTTCCGACAGGTTTTGACAGGTAATGACAAGTTATAAATTCAAAAAGGCTGCCAAATACCTGTGCATGTCCGTACATGCTCCAACATCTACCAACATGTTCCAACAGATCTCGACAGGACTACAGGTCTCTACAGGTATTGACAAGATTTATTGAGTGATATGTGATTGGTTTATTGACAGGTGATTGATGTATTGATTGATTGACATGTCTGAACAAGTCTTGACCTGTATGAACACTCTGGAAACTCGATATGGTCTCCCCTATACCTTAAAGTGTGACATGGAAATTCAAGATGGCTGCCGAAAATCAAGATGGTGGCCCAACACCCAGACCCCGTAGTGGTAAAGTATTGTAAGGTTATGTAATTCATTTCTTTTTTCTTTCTTTCTCTCTTCTCCACCAGATTTTGCAATGATATCACATTTTTGATACTATTAACTTTATTTTTGAATTGAATATCCCAACATGTGAACTTTTTTAAACTGGTTTGTTTACGTTAATTCCTTGTAAGGCTATGCAATTTTCTCTCTTTTTCTTCCCTTTGTCTTCCTGCCACGCCAGTTTTTGCAACCTTTTGTTCCCATCACTGAACTGTTCTGAATTTAAATTGGTTTCGTGACCTTATATCCTTGTTAGGTTATTCAAATCAGTTTCCTTTCCTCTACTGAAGAAGCGGTTGTCAATATACAACACCTTTGACCTAAGGCATTGCCTTTTTCTGATTCTGTCAGGCTTCTATAACAGTAAGATATTGACCTACCTTTCTGAAAGATGCACCAAGATGTACCAGACACTTACATTAAAATAGGAGTGCCCATTATTTTTTTGAGTAATTTGAGCCCACCTAAACTGTGTAATGTGATCTTCTTACAGGTAAAAAAGTCTGCAAAACTGTATCATAAAGGTGACGGTGATGACAGGCTCAATGATTCAACCTGACATGCTCTTCCAGCTTAAGCGCTTGCAATTTCCTATCAAAGGTTGCTTTGCGATGACCGTCAACAAAGCGCAAGAACAAACCTTGAAGGTAATAAGCGCTGATTTCTGCGGTGAGTATTCCTCCCACGGTCAATTACTATGTGGCGTGCTCCTGTGTTAGTTCTAGCAGCAACCTGTAACTGCGCGCTCCTGATGGTAAAACACCTAACGTCGCTTACAAAGAGGCTTTGCTTTAAATTTGGTTTCTTATTTCCTTTAAGTAATATAAATGTCTAATCTTAAAACAGAAATAATTAATCTACATTGCATTTTATGATTCTGATGATATCTTTTATCAACGTCCAAGTATTAAACATGGTACTCTCTGCCTGATTTGTTACGTGATCTCTTCTCTGTGCTATACATTAAAAACTCTGGGGTTAGAAACGTTATAGTTTGAATGAGTATGTTTTTAAAACAGATGTTAACAAAACCAAAGCCATGGGTAGATTATAGTTTTCAATAAAACAGTCTTATTTCATAGAACTATTTTAAATAACGGTTTTTTAGTTTCCCTTCTTGTTTATCACACCTTGTGATGGGCAGCATTACTTTATATTAAATCTCTGTGTGTACATTCCTTAAATGTTTGATGCTACTGTATATTTCCCTGAGCATAATTTGACGTATTAATCTGTTGATTTATTGATCATCTTACAATATACAGGGTGTTTTTTTAAAGTTGACACAACGAAATATCTTTTAAAAAACGCATTTAAGAAAAAAAATCACACAAAGTTGCTTGATTTTGAGACTCGGCCAAAATGAGATAGTTTAATTTTATTTAGTAGGCTTCTTCAAGGTCATTAGAGGTTAACTATTTTTTTTTCAAATGGGACCCTGTATCTTTTATCGTTGAATCGTATACTACGAAAAAAGACACTTTTTTCTTAAACACATTTTTACCCGAGGTCTATGTTTGATGATATTTAATGAATTAAAGAAATACATATGATATTTTTGGAACTATTTTTATTTCATTTTGTTTCCTACTAGAATTTGTAGCGTGTAAAAAAAATACGAATAAAACGTTCTCATAAACAAAAAACAAACTTTTTTTCATAAGCATCGAATGTTAAATTGGTCTTCCTAATATGTTTGCTTAATAAGAAGACCGACTTAATATTTTTATCCTTATGAATAAACGTTCACACTAATCAGAATACACGGTTCTTCATAACGTGAGATATCTTGGTTTGTTGTAAATCTACGTATTAGGAGCTATTATGGAGTATAATTCTGTTGTTGAAAAAATTGAAATTATTTTAATTTATATGAATGTAGATGAAAAGTTATTGATGCTGTTCTACTGTTAATTGATCGTTTTCCTGAGAGAAATCAACGTCACGTAGATATTTTTATCGTGTAGTTAAAGAATTTGTGTAAAATGGAAGTGTTCAAGTGAAGAAAAGGAGCCGCCGGTGAACTTAATGAGATCGCAGTGCTATCCGCAGTACCTAGCTTGTAGTCCTCACTTAGGTTATCGTATGATTTCTACTGATTTAGGAATATCCAAGAGTATTGTGCGCACAATTTTGAAGCATCATAAATTCCATCCTTACCACGTGTATTTACATCAAGAGCTTCCAGGAGAAGATTTTCTCGATCGAGTGACATTCTGCCAATGGGCGCTTGAACAAGTAAGAATAAATGGGATTTTTTCCTTAAATGAATCAAGCTTTACGAATTATGGAGAAGTTGACCAACACAACATAGAGTTCAGAATATCCGTGGTGGTAGGTACATTAAATAGAAACATTTACAAAGTCCTTCTAGATCAAGTATTGCCATTTCTGCTAGAAAACCAAAACCAACTCGAAATACAGAACATTTGGTTTTCAGCTTGATAGTACCCCTGCCCATTGTTCCAGAACTGCACGACACGTATTGGATCGGAACTACAATGGCCGCTGGATCGGAAGAGGTAGTCCAATTAGTTGGTCTGATAGATCACCAGATTTAACATCAACAGATTTTTTTTTCTCATGGGGCTACCTGAAAGAAATAGAATACCTTTATGTACCAACAACTCCAGAAAACATGATGGAAAGTGAATTGGAAAGTGTATCGAAGTAGGTCATCATTTTGAACAAATGTTGTAGTTTAACATTTCGACCCTTATGAAGGAAAGTTTGTTTTTTGTTTGTGAGAGTGTTTTGCTCGTATTTATTCACACGCTACAGATTCTAGTAGGCAATAAAATGAAATAAAAACAGTTCTATAAACATTAGACCTATTTCTTTACTTCATTAAATATAATCAGAAATAGACCTCGGGTAAAAAGAGTTTTGAGACAAAAGTTTTTTTGTATAGTATTATTCTGATATAAAAAATAGAGGGTCTTATTTGAAAAACAATATTTGACCTTAAGATTATTTTAAAGACATCTACTAAATAAATCATAGATTATGTCATTTTGTAATCGTTTCAAAGCCAAGCAACTTTGTATGAGACCTTTTTTAATTAAATGCTGTTTTTTAAGTTATTTCACTGTGCCAACTTAAAAAAACACTCTGTACATGGTGTATTACCTGTTGTAGAGTTTTAGCAGTTTTGGAACAGAGTAGTTTGATATCTTTATAGTGATTATATATATATATGATAATTAAATATATATACAGATATATTACAATATTGGTGTTAACATAGGTAGACAACCATCATTGAATCTGTTCTTGGAGAGTCTTCCATTGATTTATAGAGAATCTGATGCAACGCACTCATTTTTCTACTTTTAAAAATACTGAATATTATTTTATTTGTATTTTTAGGTAACTCTCATGATAAACAATTTGGGGAATATTACCAAAAAGGTCAACTCCACGGGATGTTGCTTCAGGCTTCTCCAAGATGCTTCGTCCCACGGGAATAGCCCTTTTTGTCTTCCTCTTATTCCAACAAAAGACAAAGAATATTGCTAGCTATTTAGATGATTATTCATGAGAAAAAAAGGTTGGTGCTCACTGTGGAACACGCAAAAAGAAATTTTAAGGTTGACCACCACTAACATGGTAAAATGTAAAAGCTGTAGATGCATGTTCCTTAAAATAATAACGTTCAATCAAAGTTAATATTCCAAGAAACACATTGATTTATAATTTTATTTTAATAGTCAGCAGGTATGGAAGATAAACTCTCCTAACAACAAGATAATTTAGTACATTCCAGGCTTTAATCACCAGACACAATTATTCAGCCCAGGCTATAATAGCCAGACACAAGTGTACAGTGGTACATTCCAGGCTCTAATCACCAGACACAAGTATTCAGCGGTACATTCCAGACTATAATCGTCAGACACAAGTATCCAGCGACTCAGCATCTTCGCCCGCGCATACACCAACTTGTATCTGGACACAAATCGCCACCGATGTTTTGCATCCACACCGAGCAACCGCATTCCATTAGTTTCCTCTTCGCGATGAATCTACAAAACCACTGCTGGTGTTGCTGCCACTTTTATCTATATTAGTATTAAACCTCTACCGTAAGAAGTTCGTCACCACAACTACTCCTATATTTCTGAACCGTTACAGTCTTAATCATTTTTCCCCGACGTGCAGATTCGCAACCAATTGTCAGAATTTTGAAAATTGCATCCACGAAGAAGTTATGTGACTTTTGTATTTCAGAAGGTTGTGTGAATACATATATCAGATAATATTTTCCTGATTACAATTCTTAAAACTATTAACATTAGCTGCAAATCTGCACAGCGGGACGAAAAAATGAAGACCTCAATGGTTACAATCGCTTACGAATGGTAGGAGTTGTGGTGATAAACTAATTTGTCATTACTAAACTAGCATTAAAGTAGAAGGCTTTGCCTGGGAGAAATATTTTAGTGTAAAATGGCTAAAGAGGTTTGAAGGTATAAAAAGTGCAAAAAGAGCAGAAATAGTAATATGTAAATATATAATAACAAAATTAAATAGGGTTAAAAAGTGTAAGGAGGATTGAAATGGCAAAAATGTATGGATATAAAAGGAGAGAAGGGGACAATGTTAAAAAAAGGAAAAGCTAGCAAAAATGATAAAAAAAAGACAAAGATAGTTAAAAGGGCAAAAAGTAAATCTAATAAAAATGAAAAATATAAAGGTTAACAGGGCTAAAAGGATATAAAGGGTAAAAAGTGCCAAAAAGGATTAAAAAAACTAAAAAAGGTAAAGTGCAAAAAGGGACAAAATTCTTGTTTCTAGGTGAACATATTCGTGCGTAGGGGCTATTATAGCCCAATTGTATGAAATGTAGTAGGCTTACTAAATCTTTCTCCTGGTGTAAATATATCTTAATTTTTTCCGTTTTGAATTAATTTAAAAAATCTAATTTGGCGGGAAAGTATTAATAATGTGTGATGACTTTGGTCAAACAATACCTTTACTATGTCACAATGGAAAACGTGAATCAGTGGAAGTTTGCGTGAAGTGCTACCATCTTTGGCCAAAATTTACACAATATTTCGTCTTACGACTAACATGCGAGTTTTTGAAGGCGAACAAGAATTTGCGCAAATTTTGCTTCAAGTTAGCAACGGAACTTTGTTTGAAGCTACAGATTCTGCTCTTTATCTTGCCCGATTCAGGAATGATCTGTTATAAACAGGCAGTGGGGTAAATTTCGTGCACGGAAAAATTATCGAACAAACAATCGCTGAAAATGGAATAATCGACCAAGCAATTTTGGCTCCAAAAAATTGAGACTGCACAAATATGAAAAGAGAGATTATATGGAGATTATTGATATTTGGAGCTATTACACTAGTGACATTATTGTTAGCGACGATATTAGTGAACAACTAGAATCTCCTGCAGAATGTTTAAACAGTCTGGAAGTAAGCGGATGGCCCAGGCATGAAGCTGTGTTGCATTGTGTTGCATTGTGTTGCATTGTGTTGCATTTGCCCAACTTAAATACAGTGAAGGATCTTAGAAATATGATAAGAATTAGAGTGAAACATATACGTTCAATAACACAATCAACAGCGAAGTACTGATTGGAGCATCACGTGGAGAACGAGTAATTATTCATAGAGTGAAATTATCTCCTTCATAAAACGTTTTACCCATTAAATTAACAACGCCTGCAATTTACGTTGACAAGTGCTTTTGCCATGAGCATTAATAAGAGTCAAGGTCAAACTTTTACAAGAGTTGGGATATCATTGCCTAACGCTGTCCCTGCACATTGGGCATATATATGTTTCACACTGCTGAGCCCGCTCATTCGATGTGTAAATATATTCCTAACTGAAGAAAAAACAGTGATGTAGCGAAAATGGGTTTTAAAATGCGTGTTTCAAAAGAAGGCGAGTTTTTTGGCTGGGACATATAGTAATTATAATTAAATGTCACCATACATAAAATAAGGCTTTTGTTGATTTGAGTTGTGGTGCTGGAGAAGACTTGAGATCAGGTGGACAAAGAGGGTGACAAATGAAGTGCTAGGAATAGTGGGTTTGAAGAGAACCATTTTGGATGTGATTCTTCTGTACAAAGTAAACTGGGTTGAACACATCCTTGGGAGGAACTGTCTTCTGCACGTCATAAAAGTCAAGGTCGAGAAAAAGGGGAGTTTAGGAAGAAAGAGGATTCAAATATTGGACGACTTAGAGTAAAGAGGAAAATTCTGGGAGCTGAAGGAGTAGGCATAGGACAGGACGTATTACTGGTCTAAGTTCACTGACAAAATTAATGGGCAGAGCACATGATAATGATAATAAGTGATAGTTATTATTTGATCAATGTATATGATAGCTAACACTATCATCTTGAACATCTTACTGATTTGATTGTACTGGATCAAAATGACAGAAAATTTAATTCATATTGGATCTCATAATAATCGCTATTCTAGTAAATTAATTTATATATACATATTCTGCTTGATTTAAGTACGCGTTCAACTGAAGTATGCCTGGAAACAAATTATAAATATGCAAACAAATCTTTATTAGCCCAATAGTATTTGTAACTTGCTTATACATTTTAATTTCAATATACATTCACTTGTTTTCTTGTCATGTCGAAGATCTATATTCAATGCTCCCTCATAAACAACAAAAGAGAAATTGTGAACAGAACAATTAAATGTTCCATTTGAATTTCGATTACTAACGAGTTTTAAAAGCATAATTATATTCTGAACTCCCATTTTACCGAGAAAGAAGGTTATCTGGTATTTTTTTAAACGATTTTGCGGCATTTTATTGCAGGGAATGTAAATCGTTTGGTCCAAAGTCATGGACGGGCCCAGCCTCTTTCATGCTGAGAAACATTCTGTTAACAACTCGCTGTTTGACTAAACTCTTCAATTCAGTATCATAATGGTAGTGAAAATATGAATATGTTAGTTTATATAACATATTTTGGTTGGTTGGACAAAACCAACTGACAACCAAGAATACTGTGTGTCAAGATCTTTTCGCGTGCCTAAGTTCACCAGCCCTGAGAGGTGGGATATTTAGAGCACTAAGAATAGTAGGTGAGGTAATGAGACCACTGGGGGTAATTACAACCTTCTGGCAGGGATGTGAGGATAATCATTATAACACTATAAGTAGATGGGTGGGGTAATTAGTGCATCCTGAATAGATTAGTGGGGTAATTAGAGTATCCTTAGTAGATGGGTGGGGTTATTAGAGCACTGTGCGTAGATGAGTGGGGTTATTAGAGCACTGTGCGTAGATGAGTGGGGTAACTAGATCAATCTGAGTAAATGGGAGGGGCGATTAAAGCATTCTGAGCATTTGAGAAATGCTTTAATTACTAATTAGTAATTAGAGCATTCTGAGTATACGGGTGGGGTATTTAAAGCACTCTTAGTAAATGGGTGGGTTAATTAAAGCATTCTGAGCATATGGATGTGGTAATTAAAGCACTCTTATTAGATGGTTGAGGTAATTAGTAATTAGAGCATTCTGAGTATATGGGTGGGGTACTTAAAGCACCCTTAGTAAATGGGTGGGGTAATTAGAACTGAGTATATGGATGGGGTAATTAAAGCATTCTGAGAAAGGGGGTAGGGTAATTAAATTACTCTGAGAAAAGGGGTAGGGTAATTAAAGCATTCTGAGAAGATGGGTGGGGTAATTAGAGCATTCTATGTTGATGGGTGGGGTAATTAAAGCACTCTGAGAAGAAGGGTGGGATTGTTAAATCACTCTGAGTGGATTGGTAGGGTAGTTAGATCATCCATATCAGGAACGGGAGGGGTATTATTTTCCAACAAATAAAGGGTGAAAACTATCTATCCACAGTTTCTTTGTATTGACATGTTACAATAAAATAATAATTGATGGAAATGTTGTACTTTTTGTCCCAGTTGAGATTACATACTCAACCAGGGGCACGTTTTGTCTCTGTCACAGGATAATACGGTTGCAGCGATACAGGGGTTGATAATTAATTAATTCTGACGAGAAATTAAAAACGATAGCTAAAACAAAAACCTGTAAACTGGAAAACAGGAATGGTGATAACTCGTTTTGATGTCAGTCCACACAATATAGTATCCAACTAAAGCCTTTGTTTATTCTTGCGCATTGTTGTTTTTATAATTGAACGCTTTGACATGAATATTTAAATGAAATTGACATATTTTTCATAAAAAGTATATGAGTGAGAGATTGAAATCGTACTAATGGATATAATTTATTTCAGGGATTATGTTGTAAATAAGGGATGTATAAAATAATGTCATCCAGTGTGAGTTGATTAAACTAAGCTGTTAATTAGGGTTAGTAGTGTAATATTGTATACAAGAGGAGATATATATAGAGGTATTGTGCGGTGGAGTTGTATATCAATATTTATATCAGATATTGATATGAGCAGGCTACTAGCCACAGAGCAGGAGTGTAAGATATATTGTTTGGTACTGTCTATTACATTCCTTCCTCATAAAACCAGGATACTAACTATATGGCCTAATACGATCCTACATCACCAGAACAGATTACTACCAGCACAACACTAATGTAAGGTATGTTGCCTATTACATTCCTCCAGTACAAGAACAGGATACTACCTGCACAGCCTGAGTGTAAGCCATATTGCATATTATCTCAATTTAATGTGGGTATCTCTAAACAGTCGGTCTTAAGTGCCGACACTATCCAAGTCAAGTAGCCGCAAATAGACCAGAGACGGCACGTAAAGACAGAGATACAATATCTGTATTCAGGGATCGTTTTTCAACTATTTAACTTATTCCAAAGTTTGAAGAACATAATGTTTTACCGTGTTCTAGGCTGATTGTAACTATCACTCCAAGCACATGGCCGACAATTGAAATCCCCAGCCACCAGAGGTCAGGCCAGTCGACCGACAAATGAAGCACAAATAGGGGCTTGCACTAACAAGCTTGACAAACAAGATGGTAGGGTAACAAGGAGGCTCGGTTTCGACCATTCACCGAGGGATTATTGACAAAGAGAGAGTCGGACTGGGTTCAAAGCCCTGCTGGAACTATGGCACTATGTCGCATTCTCTCATGTTTCCTTGGCAACAATCTGAGATATGCCTCTGCCAGGATTTTAGTGTGTTTCTCGTGAGGTTGCCATATTCCACAACCCATGAGGTTGATATAGAACACGTCTCTATTGCTTGGTATTTCCCAGTGTAACTAGGTTCAAACAGAGACTCTCTAGAGGAAACGTGTTCACACGTGTTCCTGGGGCTCTGAATATGTGAAACCCTTCATATCTATGGCAATATCTTGGCTCGATGGTTATTCCATCATTAAAGTGTTAATATATATTTACACTGTTCATTGTAATATCCTCTTTCTTTGGCCTTTAAAAAGTATTACAATATAAAATTTTAAAGTTTATTTCTTCGTAATTTTAGTTAATTCTCTTATTTTAAATTTGAAAATTTAAATCCATCATGAAGAACAATGGTATTAAATTAGTAGTCTAGCCTGTTTTATTTACAAGTTTGATGTATTTTGTATTATAATAATTGTCTTTTATATTTGTTGAAAGGATGAAATGATAAAAGTATGCAATTGAGTATATCTTTACTCCTAATTTAAGGATACTTATTTATAATATGTTAATATTCCAACCATACCGTGATAGAAAGTATTCACAAAATTAACACAGCCAAATGTAAACATGTACCACGCTATTTTATTTTGTGCCTAGTAGTTTTTATTTTTTAGTAGTCTGTTTTGTAGTAGTCTTTATTGTGAAGCTAGTGACTTATATCACGGCTGATAAGATACTTGATTATTCTTGGACCAGACATCATCATGAAGTGTAGTTTTCTGGGCTCTTAACCTAGCAACACTCACTTCGGTGTCCCAGGCGCTTCTCTTGCAAGATACTAGACTGCCAGTTGGGTGGACAGACAGAGGAAGTTGTTTCCCACACTCTCTCCACGCAATTATGGTTATACTACCTCTAAATTCAACCATAACCCACTATTGTAATTATTACATAAGCATACAACCCGAATGGTTTGCAGCACGCAGTGCTAAAAATAATGCCAACGAGGAAATTGGGATTAGTAAAATAGTTGGTAAATATATTTATATTCTTTAAAATATAGTAAAACTATTTCACTTATATTAATTCCAGTGTTTTCTAATGAAGACTTTGTATTAACGACGCCTTGCTCGAGCCAGATTACCTAGCCAAGCTACACCTGATTTGTGCGGTATTAAACATACAAGCTATGCCTAGTTTAAATTTTACCTAGTTGAGTTATTTTTCAATCGAGTTTTAATGCGCAGCTTATTTATAGCTGGTTCAAGATGTATTACCTATATTAGTCATACTTAAAGTTGTATTACCTATATTGTTTATGTCTGGTTCAGGCTTTATTACCTAGCTAAGTTAGGCCTATATTACCTAGATTATTTACGCCTGGTCCAAGATGTATTACCTAAGCTACACCTACTTTAAGTCTCATTCCCGAGATTATTTACGCTTATTTCAAGCGGTATTTTTACTTAGGTGATCTACTCCTAGATCAAGTTTTATTACCTGTCTTATTTAAGCCTGGTCCAAGATATATTAACCCGCTTCAGTGGCCGAATGGTCAAGAAATTCACAATCGCGTTAGACTGGCTTGCTGATGGTGGGGAGATTGGGGTTCCAATTCCGGTCGGGTCTATTTAAGGCAATTTTCTACATTGTTTTCCACTCACCTTTCATGTAAATGCGGCTATATTACGTCTAAAATACTTCCTTTCTCATCTCTACCCCATTAAATATATTAACTATACCTATATACCTACCTACATACCTATATACCTACATCTATTTTTACTACCTAGCTTATTTCCGGCTGGTTTGAGCTGTATTACTCAGCTAATTTAAGCCTTGTTGAGCTATTTAATCTAGTTAAATTACGTATGATTCAAGCCATATTACATATATAAGCCTTGCTGTATTAACTAGCTAAGCTATTCCTGAGCTGTATTATATGTGCAAAGGTGATAAAGGGCTCTTTGAGGTGTTTACATGATAAAGATTCTCGATATTAGCTCTTGGTATCAACTACAAATTTATCCCATGTTTAGTTTAATGTTTTCAATTAATTTGAAACTTTTTGGAGGCTTATATTGGTCTAGACTAGTATTTATTGTACTTTATTCACATTAAAATTTTAGATTTTACGCACAAATTTTAAATTCTTGGAAATAAAATTTGTAATTGATTTTAACTAAATAGTTAGTAAACGCGTATATGTATTACAAGTTCTATTATTTGCTTAATTTTACCGAATAAAATAAAAAATTGAATTCAAATTTGATTTAAATTTGCTCTAAAACAAATTATATTACTTGACTATAAGTTCTTGGCTATAAATGCGATATTTAAAACATTAATATTTTTATATAAATGCCACAAATCAAAATTACTATACAAGCATCCATAATTGAACCTGAGTAAAAAATCAAGAGGTGGACTATAAATGGGTTTAAACTTTTATTACCTCTATTTCAGTTATGTTCTAAGAGATTGTGATTCGACGGGGGAATCGAAAGATACACCTCAAAAGTGATGAACAAGTGTTATTGCCACTGATATACTCAGGATAGTAATAAATTATATATTTTTGAATATTAGCCTATGGTTACTTTAAATTTGGGCAAGAGGTGCATTTTTGCGAACTAGAACAGGTATTCCTGAGAGTTGAACCCAGATTTATGTACCTTCGTAACAACACAATGTTATCTACATTATTCACCCGAAGGTACCTTTGTACTCTCTGTACCAATTATAACTGACAGGAGGATATTTACAAGTTCTACCAAGAGGGGTCTCTATCAGACAGAAATCTAAATACAAAGGAGTTCTATAATGCAAAGGTAGGTCTACTCACAGCCATTCCTCAGTCGAGCGCCGTGGCGTGCTCCCCGGCTCACAGCCAGCGTCCACGTGGCGTCAGTCTCGTACCACGTCTCTTTTGGGCGTCTCGAGTCGTCTACCACACACGCACCACGTGCTAGCGGCGCCACGTCGCGGCGAGGACTGAAGGCGGGAGCCACTGACGGGGGGGCGGGGCGTGTGTGGGCGGAGCCACGCCCCCTCCCCTAGCCTGCGCCGGTCCACCCAGGTCAGAGGTCAGATGGACGTCGGGACGCTGCTAGGTAAATCTTGCCTCCGTTGTTATTGTTCCCGACCATCTCTTGCTCCTGAGAGATGGCTAAATGCAACACGCATAGTACTGTGGACTTGGAACATGTCATTAAAACAATGTGACACATTCATCAAATATTAAACATTGTAACTCCTTTAGATAACTGATAATCAACACTTGATGAATCGTTTACATTTTTATCATAAGCTTAACAAGGTGAATCATCTGATGTTGAATACTTGATTAGTGTTCTACACTTTCACCAAATCTTGAACATGCCTGACGATGTCGTTAAATGGGAAGCCATGTTTGATGTATTTACACAGTTTATTGGGAAACATTAAAAAAAGTCTTGAAACACAGTATATTTTCAGGTTTATTTTAGAAAAACTGTTTGTTTGATCAAAAAACATTATAGTCAATGAACCTTGAAAGTCAGCTCATGTGATATCAGCGGGAGCTGAAATGTTGACTAGTTATCAGTTACCGTCTTCTGATCTATTATTCCATCTGATAGTGCTTTGATTC
The DNA here is from genome assembly GCA_902155825.1 of Timema genevievae. NCBI lineage: Eukaryota > Metazoa > Arthropoda > Insecta > Phasmatodea > Timematidae > Timema > Timema genevievae. The sequence continues at coordinate 38,405 of CABFWO010001891.1, forward strand.
TTCAGGACCCCACTGACACCAAAATGTTAATGTTACTCTGGATCAACATTGATTGTGGATATTGGTTAGACAAGAGAATAAGGTCAGTGGGTCAAACGAGCTTAGTACAGTTAGGGGTTGATTTTTTTGCCCATACAATATTTCTGCAACACCAGAGTTTAGTTCCCGCTACATTCTAAATATATTCTTGTCGTGGTGAATATACTCGATGCAACGATATCTAGGGTGATATAATCTCCTGTGGCGTCAGCATAAAACAAACCGTAAAGTGAATTGTCGAAATGATGTGGTTAAATGTTGTAGACGAATGTGTGAAAAAGAGAAACATTAAGAGTTTTAAGAATAAAAGAGCGTGTATGACTCGGTGTATGGATGTTATTGAAGAGAAGGGAGTAATCAAGGATAGGGAAGTGTGGAGAAAGTTAGTGAGGATGGATTAAGTAAAGAGTTGTTGTTTTTTGAGCTACAAGCACAGCTTATTGCTTAACCCACAAGATAATCGCGTGTTAGCGTAGGTGTATATTATGATTGATAACTATTCAAAAGTTGCTTTACATTTAATATAAAATTATATTTTCTAAAAAAATAGAAAATAGACAAATGTAATATTTATTTTATCATAAAATGTAACAATTATATAAAATAATTACAAAAGCTCGAATTTAAAAATTGGAAATTTAACTGTCCTTCTCCCGTGATAAAAATCTCAGAGTCTCCATTGTTTCTAAGAAGAAATGAAAAGCTATATATTATAAACTAAAGTAAGGTGAATAAGCCGCTTTGATGGTTGCATTGTGTAGGGCGTTCTCTCGCAGTAGTTTATATTGCCGATGATGGGAAGATCGAGGTTCGAATCTTTGTTAGGTGTACTGAGTTTTCCAAATGGTTTTCTACTCTCCTTCCACGCAAATGGGGTACATATCCTATAAATTTATCCTTCCTCATCCCTATAACCAATAGCGTAATTAGTACATAAGCGTATAGCTTGAACGGGTAGTAAGGCATGGTGCTAAAAAAAACTATGATGAATTAAAAATTCTCCCCTTGGCAGTGACCTCTACCTAATATTGTGTTTGTAATCTACTGAGCCTCACTTTCTGACTACATCAATACCTAATTGGGGTTTGTTGAAATATATTGGTAAAACTGTGTAAACTTTAATGTGGACTACTGACGCCGTGATATAGATCTAATACTATATTTCATACAGTTGTGTGTTGCGGGCTGTATAGTCATAATACAGTACAGGGGATGGAAACAAAGTTCACCCTTGTTCAATGAATTGTTCATGAATATCGATACTTGATGCAGCTACGTCCATAACCTAAAGATAATTTCCATATTTCAAGCTTCGCTAGTAGCGTACAACTTGTAAGAACGTTAGCTTTCTTCTAATTTATTTGTTCACTTTCATGTATAGTACTTATTCTACTAACGGCAGCATAAAACCGTCCCCCGAGTAGCCGGTGTTTGTGGTATCAATGATAGCTTATAGTAACTGATTATTTCCACAAGTCTATCACAGACTCAGCCTTAGAATAGGAGTGAAGACTGACCCTGAGCATGAGATTAATCCTGGATAGTACAGTGGTAGAACATTATCGCACCAAGCCAAGGATGTTGGTTTCTATTTCCATGTTTAGGAATTATTTATTTTCATTTACAAATATCCTTTTAAACTACTGATGATGTGAGATGGATATAACCCAACATTTCATACAATTTAGTATTTAATGGGGCCAATTTAACTAATTATCCATGGTTTTCGCAATACCCGAGGGTATATTTTAATGACACTACCAGTTACTTGATTGATTTCAAGGTTGGATGTTGTAAATCATATACTTTTTTTCATGTATAAAATTGGAGTTTTTCCCTCCTCTTTGGATTGATTTTCTTAGAAATGTCTGGTATTTGAAGTTTTATTGTGTCTTATTGTCTCGCAAAATAAAAACACTAAAAATAAATACTAGTTTGATTTTAACAAGGCTATTAAAAGCCATCAATTTGTATGGAGTCAAATCCAAGTGGGAAAATGTCCATACGACACCTGGGAACAGTGGTTACCTATGAGTTCCTTAGACTATTTCTTTTTTATTAACTAACATAGGCAACATTACGAACAACAGTTCAATCAAAGAGAACATAAAATTGGGCTCAAACGAAAAAAAATGGGATAATCTATATATTCATATAGTTAAACTAAAAAGTCTGGACATACATTAGAATTTTGTATTTTTTCTGGTTAGTATACTATCAACATGCTATACAATTCCATCCAAAATAAATTTAATGAGATTAACGCCATATACAGAATAAATGTTTGGGTATGTTTACGGTATACGGGTTCGAGTCCCAAGTTCAGGTGTGGTTTTCAAATATATCTAATATAAATGTGGCTTTTATTTATTTTGAGGTTGTCTATATAAACTTGATGTACTGTATATATTGTTATTCCCAATATTAATGTGATGTTTCTATGGCTCACTTAAATATAAACAATATGTCTATAATATGGCTAATTTAAGTATAAGCCTGCTGTATTTATTGTTCAACTAGAGGGCTAATCTAAGTACGAGCCTGATGTATTCATGACTTAATAAAGCAACAAATTTATTATTATTATTATTATTATTATTATTATTATTATTATTATTATTATTATTATTATTATTATTAAAACTTGTTAACATAATATGTTAATTTGTTCTATGCTGTATTTCATATAATTCTATGAGAGGTGTTCCAAGAATAAAAGATGATCTCCTTTCAGAATTATTTTACTACTGACCAGCATAGTGACCCGTTTTCGCAAGGTTAAGCAGCACCAAAATTATATGAATGGAGAACGTTCAACTTCCGGCTGCCCACATTTTGATTGTTGCTCGTTGTAGATTCATAAGCTAGCTGTGACAATCACAAACCAAACATGGTAATTCATAAATTAAAATAAACTAAATATTTGAGACAAAATATTACCTTGTACACACACTGAGTGTAAAAACAAACAAAATCCACTAACAACGCGATACTTACCTCGAACTAATAGATATTGTTACAGAAATGTGTTGGGGGAAAATAGCATCACAGTTCACCAAAAAGCATGAATAAATAAATAAATAAATAATAACATAGAAATATCTTGAATAATAAAAATCATAGTTTTCCAAAGAGAATTACGGTTCATTGATATATTTCACCAGAATGTGTTTGTTTTAATTGTTATGTTTCTTTTAAATATGCGCTAATTTATCATTTTCAGCCCTTAATATTTATTTGGAGTGGTCTTTTTACCTGCCTGATAATTTTCATTTTAGATGGCTCTATGTCCGCTGGTTCAAAAGATACATCAGCCTGTTTTGAAAACTTTTCAGCAGCATTTTTCACCGTTTGAAGGTCGAATTTCACAAAACCTCGTCTTATTTCTTGATCAGAACCTAAAAGGAGCCTTCACATAGGATTTCACGTTTCCAAGACCATGGTTTGTGGAAATGCGGTGATGAATGAGTCAGTGAGCGGGTTTGCCTTATATATATTTAATAAATTTAAATCTGTAAATATTCAGAAGCATTACTGTTATTTTGTTTAAAAAACAAATAGCTATATCGGAACCTTTGGCTTAGCACATCATACGTGGCTCCTTCTTTGAAGGCAAAGACTTAATGGCGTGTAAGTAACACTGCCACTGTAAAGCTTGATTCACACGCTCGCCGAAAATAGAAAGCAGAATCTGCCTCAGAGGCGCAGCAATTTACACACTTTAAGTTGACCCATGATGCCCTGCAACGCTAACGTAAAACAGCTTATCATCAACATATCTTATTTTCTAGTAGATAGACATATATTTTAGATCATTGTCCCGATGGACGTCTACAATTTATAACGCTGTGTCGTGGCAAAATCCAATACATCGATACACACATTTTACATTAACGGGTTATTACAAATCTCCTCACAACGGCCAACGAAGCTGTCTGCTAGTTTCTGGATGTAGAGCACATGCGTTGTCAAATGCGCATGCGCACTGATTTAAGATGATTGTTTCTGGGATTTTATTGGTTCTCCTGTGTCTAGCATCTTGAGCAGAGCTGCCAAAGTAGAGAATAGTTGAACTTCAGCAGAACAGCTCGCGCCGATTAAGTGGAAATCTTGTGATTGGCTTAGAGCACGTCACGTGACCATCTTTCTGTTCTGCACTAGTTTTTCGGCGAACGTGTGAATCCACAGTAGCTCATGACCCTGGTAGACCCTAGACAGATCAGTGGCAGTCCCTTGTTCAATTATTCTCAGGTTCACGTGTTTAGTTGTATAGATTTTCATTTGCAACGGATCACTGAGCGGCTTCCCCCAACCTCTTCTCTTCACATGTCAGAAATTTTAATCAATCTAGAAATTTAGTCATTATTATGAAAAATCTACTTCATCTAAAACACGTGATAAATTTTATTTCCAAAATGTCATCACTTCTCTAAATATTATCGTCGTAAGGCTATGCTTGGGGCAATAATATAGGCGTAGGCAAAATGTGGCCTTTAAGGCAATTTTTTTAAATGGCTTTATTTTAACATGTATTAATGGTTTTTCTCCCAAGTCTATTTTTTATAAATTGGTACCACGTTTTAAAACTTTTCACCGAGAAGATATTGAATACATCTCAATTTTTGGGACACCTGTTGTAATATACTAGCTGAACGGGTATTGCATTACTAGCTGAATTGGTGTTGTGTTACAGGCTGGATGGTAGTTGTATTACAGGTTGAGTGAATGTTGTATTTCAGCAGAATTGATATTGTATCAATGGCTAACTAAATATCTCCAGGGGATCACTGTCGGAATACCGGATGACCTAGGTCTTTAGTTGGGTAATACCTGTCTAGGTCACACTGGTGGAGAGCATTAATGCACTATTAGTTTCTATGTAAATCTCCTCTAGAACTACTTAGACTAGAGAGGATGTTTTGTCAACCCCTTGTTCGTTGTAAAGTTGCGGTGTTGAGAGGGTGGATGTGACGTCATGAGGAGCGATTGTCGTGCCATCTGTGACCACATGGAAGAGGTAACTGCTGGTGCAGACACCAACAAGGCCGGCCGGACATTGCCCGCGCTACACGGTCCGTGATAACATATTAATTCTCACCAACTAATTGGAATATTTATTCGGAGTGAAGGGGGTAGAGATGAAGCAACGTGACATAAACCTGGAGTTTTAAGGGGGATGAACTTGTGCTCTGCATGAATTACAGTGAATATGACGAGGAGATCAAAATTAAAACATATACAATACATATTGTTTTTATTTCTAGTAACCAACATTAAGGAAGAATTGTCCTATGTATGTGTCCAACTGATTTTAACCAAAGTAATCAAACTTTTTCATCTAATGTATTTTAGCTTAGAACAAAGTTCTCAAAAATATATTTTCAACAAACTAATTTTAGTGTTTCACATGGATACCAACATTTCCTCTTGTTAATTACAATAAAAAAATATAATATAAAAAATCTTGATGAAATTGTTTCATACATTTTTTAAATTTCAAATTTACAAGAATTCTTTATTTATTATTTACCCTCAAATTATTTATGTTTGTAAAAATAAAGATATATTATTATTTATCGTGAAAAACATTTCCCAGGAACTCACTTTGAACAAAATATCAAAGAAAATTTTCCAAAAATATAAAAATTTCTAATATTTGTCAAAGTAATGTAACTTTAAATTAATTAATCTTAGAAAAATAAGCATACATTAGTTTTTATTATGAAAATAGTTCTCAGATACCAATTTTTTTTAAATAGAGATAATCTCTAAAAAAAATCTTTCAAAAATCAATTATCAAAAAAATACTATTGAATCAAGTGTTGAAAACAAATAGTTTAGATAAAATTATTATTATTTTAAAAAACATACAAGATACCCATTTTAAACTAAGTCGTTGGAGCCATTATTAAAATATTTTAAATTTATTAAAAATTATCCATCAGTAAACTATCCTTAAACTAATTTTCCCCCACAAAACAAGTACACATTTTTATTTGTCCTGTTAAACACTCCCCAGGTATATATTTAAACATAATCCTTAGAAAAATTCGAAAATTTGTAATTTTCACTAAAGTCTCATTAGTAAATGACCTTTAATTTAAAGGATAGTGTTAAAATCAATAAAAGACCCTGAAGTAAAGCCATATTATTATTATTATTATTATTATTATTATTATTATTATTATTATTATTATTATTATTATTATTATTACTATTATTATTAACTATTATTATTAGGTGTTCTGTCTTACGACAGATCCATTCCTCTTGTCAGTGAAACCTAGACCTCCAATCCACCCTGTCCTCTGCCTCCTCCTTCAACTCCCAGAATATTATTTCCTTCAACTCATCTAGTATTTGACTTTTTCTTCCTATCCTCCTCTTTCCTCCAACCTTCCTTCTATGACGTGCAGAAGACAGTTTCACCTAAGCCATATATATAAATATGAAGCTTGAAGAAAATATATCAAACCATTTTGTATCTAGGCCCAGGGACAGAGAGAAAGTGGGTTCGGAGTCACATAACATGTAAATATTTAACATAATCTCTAAGTCAAAAACTCTTCACGATTACAATACTCTTCCACATGAGACTACTATTTTAGTATCACGTCTTACTACTCGGTCGAGCTATATGCGTATTATATACTAACTACACTAATGTATTAGGTATGAAGAAGGTTACATTGAGAGGAATTGTACCCACATTTACGTGGAGAAAGAGAGAATGGAGAACCATTTAGGAAAACACCTCAGTACACGTGACCGGGATTCAAACCCCAATATCTCCATCATCAGCAGTCCAGTCTATTGCGAGAGTGACGCCTTAGACCATTCAACCAACGAGGTGGGTATATAAGAGAGTAATATATATATATATATATATATATATTGGATGACACTTATATTTAGTTTATAAATATACTGAAAACGTTGTATAAAATTATAATAAACGTGTTTTAAATTATAGAGATATGTTATTTGAGTCAATAAAGCTTTCAATTCGCCAACAAATAAAAACTAAACAAAGCACTTGCATGATATTAGGGCCTACTTTGCTTCAATCTATTAAAGAAAATACAACAAGATGAGGAGGGTGACTATTAATGTTGTCAGTGCTATCTGTCAGTTCCGAAGTGGATTATGAAAGGGAACCGGATCAAACATGTTTGAATATATCAAATAAAAAGTTGTAATATAGATAAACAATGTTGTATCATATCAAACAAGATGATTTATACAATCAAACAACATTTTATAGGTTATCGATTGCAGTTTTCCCCCAAACAGGTAGTAAAACGCGGTACTAATAAAAAATTAGAAAAAATAGTTCTTACCAAAATAGTGAAATAACTAACTGTCCGAAACAGCAGCAGTAGAAAACATTTTAAAAAGTTAGAAGTATGTCGGTGTTAAACATTTAAGTATTATTTGACTTTATTTAATAAATAAAATAGTTTTAGTTGAGTATTCAAATGACTCTAAAATGAGTCCATATATTAAACTTAAACTCTCTATAGATTAGCACAGGCCTGGGTAAATATTTTGGCTGAAGGGCCACATTGAGAATTTAAAATATTACAATGAACTGCCAAATAAAATATGATTTTTTGATACTCTAAATTTACTATATAAAAATAGAAAATTAGATAGACAAGATAAAAAAGTTTAAAAAATAAGTAATAATTCTACAATAAAACATGACTTAATGAGATGAATACAAGTTTTTTATATCTTTCATCATTTCTTTGATTTCAGATGTAAATTCAGTCGTCTAAATTCTTAAAACTGCTTGTAAATGTTCATCAGAAATGCTTGATCGTAAGGAGTTTTTATTGAGATTAATAATAGAAAATGTTTGTTCACATATAAAGGTCGATCCAAAAATGACCAACATTTCTCGAGCAAAATCTTGAATGTTTGCGAATTTATCAGAATAAAGAGAATTGTAAAATTTACGAGTTTCTTCAAGACCGTGTAGTTTCCTTAAAGGACAGGATGGCACTGTAGGTCCATCATCTCAAGTTGAAGTTTACTCGGTGCACTATCAATGTCAACTGAAAATGGATCACGCAAGTCGGCAAACCTGTGAGAAAATTCATCGCTCAAAGCGTTGATCATTTTGGCATATTATTCAGATTTATTTTGTGGTATCGTAAGTGTTTGCATGGTTGGAAAGTTATCAAGAGGTTATATTTAAATAAATGTTGCTAAAACAAACGTAGTTTTAATTGTAATGTATTCAAGCTTATTACCATGTTATGGGTATATAAATTTTTTTCTTGGAGCGATCAGGGTTTCCAACTCTTTGGTCTCAAGCAATAGAATACGAACATCAAATAGATATGTTGTCTGGCAGGCTACTTTTGTTTCTAGAATTATATATATATATATATATATATATATCACAGATGGATAGTTTGGTGGGCAACATAGAAATACGCGGCCCATGGGCTGTAGTTTTCCCAGGGCTGCTGATCAGCAGGAACATTCATTTTCAAAACTTTTTTTTTAGCACTACGTATTACTTCCCGGTTTGAGTTATATTCGCTTATGTACAATTACGTTCTTGGTTTTAGAGATTAGGAGGGCTATATTTATAGGAAGTGTATCCGCATTTGCGTGGAGGGAGAGTGGAAAACCATTTGGTAAAACCACCCCAGTTCACCCAACCAAGATTTGAACCTCGATTTCCCCGTCCTCTGCAGTCTAGCTCAACACGAAACTAGCACGTTAGCTAACTACACCACCAATGTGGGTATTTACAATCTTAACAGTATAACTGGTCACCACCTTGTGAACTACCCTCCATGTATCGCCACCTTGTGAACTACCCTCCATGTATCACCACCTTGTGAACTACCCTCCATGTGTCACCACCTTGTGAACTACCCTCCATGTATCGCCACCCTGTGAACTACCCTCCATGTGTCGCCACCTTGTGAACTACCCTCCATGTGTCACCACCTTGTGAACTACCATCCATGTGTCGCCACCTTGTGAACTACCCTCCATATGTCACCACCTTGTGAACTACCCTCCATGTGTCACCACCTTGTGAACTACTCTCCATATGTCACCACCTTGTGAACTACTCTCCATGTGTCACCACCTTGTGAACTACCCTCAATGTATCGCCACCTTGTGAACTACCCTCCATGTATCACCACCTTGTGAACTACCCTCCATGTGTCACCACCTTGTGAACTACTCTCCATATGTCACCACCTTGTGAACTACCCTCAATGTATCGCCATCTTGTGAACTACCCTCCATGTATCGCCACCTTGTGAACTACCCTCCATGTATCGCCACCTTGTGAACTAACCTCCATGTATCACCACCTTGTGAACTACCCTCCATGTGTCACCCCCTTGTGAACTACCCTCCATGTATCGCCACCCTGTGAACTACCCTCCATGTGTCACCACCTTGTGAACTACTCTCCATGTGTCACCACCTTGTGAACTACCCTCCATGTGTCACCACCTTGTGAACTACCCTCCATGTATCGCCATCTTGTGAACTACCCTCCATGTGTCGCCAACTTGTGAACTACCCTCCATGTATCGCCACCTTGTGAACAACCCTTCTGATGTACTGCTGTCTTGATGTACGGCAGTTTGAAAGTATAAAGCGCACAATGTTCCGACGAGCCCAGATGGTAAGCACGCAGGAAGCGGGATGGATGCTTGTGTTTGTCAGATGACTGAATATAACGCGGTGTTCGCCATCACCGGCTGCTGATACTAACTTCTGCGGCAGGTGGCTATGTCTCCAGCAATTTGTCGGCGGGTCCTCCACACCCAGTCGCTGACATAAGGTTTGCTACGGCGGCAAGTTGGACCATAGCTCTTAGTTTGGTCGCTGCCTGTCTCGAAACAAAACTTGCGCTACGCCTGCTTTTCTTTATTGATATAAACGCGCAGCCCAGCTTGGAGCAAAAGATTCATTGTGGCTTCCCCCGGAAAGCTAGGCCTGGACCGACCAATTTGGAGAAACTCGGCTTCGAGTCCTGACTGGGAAGAAAGTACAGTAGGCAAGTACGAGTATTTCGAAGTTCACTACAAGTAGGTCCCTCACACTGATGGCCGTCTGAGGGACTTACAAAAACTTATAGTTTAATTACAATGATCTGTGAAGATTTCAAACACCTGCCTTGAGGATGTAAATACGCGAAGGGCAAATAAAGAGGAACAACGGAAATTATCTTTTAATTGTGGAAGAAGGGATGAAGACAGTTCTCCTCATTAGTCAGGTAAAATATCTATCTGTGTGGTCGAGCATTTCTCCTCAAATAGTTCTACTCTTGCTCAAACTAAATTTAAGCTTATTTTTCGAAACTTTGTTTGTTTGTTTTTTCATTTAGGCCTATGCTCGACTGAAATGTAATAACAACAACTGAGTGTCTTCTCGTAAAACAACACCATGATGAAAGCTATTTCATCATCACCAAGACGTGTGTACACTCATCAAACAACACCGTGATGAAAGCTATTTCATCATCATCAAGATGTGTGTACACTCATCAAACGACGCTGTGCTGAAAGCTATTTTAACATCGCTTCATATTTCCTCGCTGACTGCTAACCGGTCATGCTAACTTGTAAGTTGCCCTCAGCCAAACCAATCCAAGGGGAAATTAAATACAAATACAGGCGAGTGATAGATAATTGCGAATGTTTACTTTTTATTCGACCAGTCAAAAGTTGATTTTATGAAGAGAAGCCTGTCGTCTGTAGCGGGCGTCAAGCTTGTTTTGTTTCTTTGTGCCACTGGACGGGAGAGAGCGCCGCGGCGCTACTGTTGTGTTTGGCGTGGCCCTGGGGCTCTGACTCCATGCAGCACAGCCCTCTATCCAATCACTAATGTAAACTCACCTCCCGATAAACAAAATACAGACCGGCAAGAAGAACTTTGACGAGTGGAGGATCATTTTTATCATGTTGACATTCCTTCTTTGAAACAATATAATGTGAATAAATGCCATAGGTGACACTGATTCAGGTAGCATAACAATGTAAAGTCATACAACAACTAGCCATTGACTATACTGGCTCAGGTAGAACAACTATCTATCACTTCATACAACAACCAGCCATTGACTATACTGGCTCAGGTAGAACAACTATCTATCACTTCATACAACAACTAGCCATTGACTATACTGGCTCAGGTAGAACAACTATCTATCACTTCATACAACAATTAGCCATTGACTACACTGGCTCAGGTAGAACAACTATCTATCACTTCATACAACAACCAACCATTGACTATACTGGCTCAGGTAGAACAACTATCTATCAACTTCATACAACAACCAACCATTGACTATACTGACTCAGGTAGAACAACTATCTATCACTTCATACAACAACTAGCCATTGACTATACTGGCTCAGGTAGAACAACTATCTATCACTTCATACAACAACAAACCATTGACTATACTGACTCAGGTAGAACAACTATCTATCACTTCATACAACAACCTGTAAATTCTTATTTGTAAATTTGTTTATATATATTATAGCCTCTAAATTTCACCTTGTACATTTTAATCTGAGACTTAAACTTTATGTATTTAAAAAATAAGATGTTTTATTGGTAAACAATGTAAGCTATCAACGTGTGTGAGTGATCCAATTTTAATTAGTTAACTGTGTTCTTCAAAATCTTGGATATTACAAATATGTGGTTCGATTGTAGTTTCCTTAACAACCTAAATGGTCGGTGCCATTTAAACCGATATAGTTTTTTTATTGATAACGCAGCACTAAAACATTTCCTTAAAATGTAATATTTAACAATAAAATGTTAATTTTATTTTTGATCAAACTGAGGGAACAGTTCTTAATTTGTTTTGTAACTGAACTCTGAATTGTACTTCCCAAGTTTCCTAGCTACATCCTTTAGAGTGAACCAAATATTAAATTAGTAATAAACCACCCCCGCGTTCTAAAAGACCACTCCAACAAAAGACAGTGCGCGTTTATTATTGTTCAGGGATGTGAAGGAGAGTCGCTATAATCTCCTCCAAGAACAAGTTTTAGTTCATCAAAGTCCCTCCAGAGAACCTCTTCTTATCGCCCCCTTCCCCATCATTCCGCGCTAGCACTTCCGGTAGATAGCGGCAACAGCGCCCATTCACACAGAAGACAAACATTGAGGTTATGGCTGTAGGTTAACCTGATTCAAAGAGTCGGTGGCAGATAAGCGGTGTGTGAACGGGAGAAAGAGAGATAAGAGAAGAGGAAAGTTTGTAGCAATGAAGAGATGAAGGAAAGGACCGAAGCATTAAGTGCAAGTAGCGGTTAGCAGGGACAATAGGAAGTTGTGCAAGATGGCAACACGAATTAAAGATGCACCTATGTCACGGTGCTATTTGAATCCAACTGAGGAACGTGAGTTCGCTTGATATGTTACTCTTCGTACATATACTGAAATAACATGAGCACAAGATAGATTTGTTGTACCTTTGTATAGTGTATTACCAAATACATATCTTTATAATCTATAAAGATCTGACAAAGCCAATTGAATCCAACCACCCCTCCGTTGAAGTATCCGTTTCGACAATAGCTTACCAAGATAGAGGCTTTTGTTATAATCTCTCATCTGGCACATTATATGTGGTGAGGGAATACAGCAAATAATTCATTAGTATTATAAAGATAAGTCGAATCCATTTCATAAATTAAAACATAAACGCGAATTAATTAAAATGTTGTTGATAGTTTAAAACTAATAAGTAGTAGTGAAACAAAAGTCTTGTATCATTTGCGGATTTTACATTTTTAAAGGGGTATTTGTAAATATTGGTAGCATTAGTGGCTTATCACAATACTAAGATTATCTCAATTTTAAAGGTATATATTTGATGCTAAAAACATAATGCTTAAGATTATTGAAAACTAGTTGCACAGAAATTAGTCAACTAAACACCTATAGTCAATCAAACAAAACTGGTACGTAGCTATGTTTTTTCATAATTTACAATGTTTATTTGTCAATAATTATAAATAAATATTTTTATTGCTTAGTATTATGATTGTATAGACTAAAATAATAGGTTGACTAATTTTTAATTTGTTTTATTAATAATCAACTTTTAATAGAAAGTGTTGAGTTGGTAGATCTTCTTTGATTGATGAGACATATTCATGGCTCTTAGAGGAAACTGTCGCTATTAAACATGATACATACTAGAGAATTCTTAATTGCTGTGAAGTCTTCATGACTTTAAGAGGAAACGGTGTCGTTATTAAACATGATATTATTATATTAGAGCAGACAGTCGATTGCGATCTATCGGTCAAACGTGGCCGCTAGTTTGGTCGACCGACTAAAAAATATTAAGAGAAAGAAAATGAATCAGATGGTTTGTAGACTTTTCCCAAATCAATATTTGAAAATAGAAATATCGAGGCTGTCTGATGGCCATTTACAATCCTCCCTTCGTTTATGACAAAGTAATTACTAACCTTCATGCAACAAAACTCTCCTAAATTTATGAGTTATTATACGTCAACTTCAAAATCAAGTGTTTAGTGAGAAACTACTTTTCTAAGGGAACTTTTGTGTTATGTGGTTTGATGAAAAACTCAGTTTCAGTGTGTAAGAGGACTTTAAAGTTTTAATCTGCAAAATAATTTTACTATTAAAACAACACCAAATAAGTTATTTTTTAACAATGAAAAAAAATGTAAGCCTATAGCTCTGTAATAGATCACAATGTATTTTCCTTCTCTGGAGTATATTATTAGATCCAAAAGTCTGGCCACTTCTGTATTGGAGTCTTGTTAATTGCTGTGCAATATTCATGGATTTAAGAGAAAACTGCGAATGTCCATGATAAGCTATAGGAAATAATACAGTTATAGAGATAAATTCATTATGATATAGATTGTTATTCCATTATTTGAAGGAGTGTACTGTGATATGGTAAAGTGTAGTTTATCATAGTAGCGGGAACTGTTATATAATAGAGAGTACTATGAGATATTAGAGCCTACTATAGCAAGTATAATCTATTGTGACACCAAAAATGCACTGTGACAAAATGAGTGGACTGTGACATTGAGAAGTGTACTGTGGTATAATAGAGTGTCCGATAATATAGTAGAGCGTACAGAGATTTAGTAGATTGTATTGTGATATATTAAAGAGTACAGTTATATATTAGAGTGTACTATGGTATAGTAGGGTGTACAGTGATATATTAGAGTGTACTATGGTATAATAGATTGTACTATGATATAGTAGGGTGTACAGTGATATATAAAAGCTAGTGTAGTGATGTGTGGAGCTCAATAATCTTGTAATTTCACTGAGATAGTCTTGGTTCCCGCTAACCTCAGATTGAGTGAAACAGGAGTACTATGAATGAAAGAGAGCTAGGGAAGAGAGAGAAAGAGAGAGAGAGAAAGTAGGAGGAATCAGATGGGACAAGAAGAGGTAGCGGGAGTTAATGGTAATTGCGGAATAGCTTTGTTAGTGGACCGCAAACTTGGCTCGGGTTAATAGGGCGAAACTGACACTGGCTTGCTCGCTCAGTTGTCTTCAAAGAGACAGTTCACTCGCGAGAAGTTGGATCAGAGATGGTAGAAAACTGCTCTCTTGTAATCAGAGCGTGTGATAAGAGCTGTCAGTTCAATAAGAAGTTGTTGGGCTGACTGGGTTTGTATCAGTAATCAGAGCATGTTACATGAACTGTCAGTCCAAAGAGATGTTAATAGTCTGTATAATGAGGCTGTACCATCAACCAAGGTCTATTACATGAACTGTCAGTCCAAGGAGATGTTAATAATCTGTATAATGAGGCTGTACCATCAACCAAGGTCTATTACATGAACTGTAAGTCCAAGGAGATGTCAATAGTCTGTATAATGAGGCTGTACCATCAACCAAGGTCTATTACATGAACTGTCAGTCAAAGGAGATGTTAATAATCTGTATAATGAGGCTGTATCATCAACCAAGGTCTATTACATGAACTGTCAGTCCAAGGATATGTTAATAGTCTGTATAATGAGGCTGTACCATCAACCAAGGTCTATTACATGAACTGTCAGTCCAAGGAGATGTTAATAGTCTGTATAATGAGGCTGTACCATCAACCAAGGTCTATTACATAAACTGTCAGTCCAAAGAGATGTTAATAGTCTGTATAATGAGGCTGTACCATCAACCAAGGTCTATTACATGAACTGTCAGTCCAAGGAGATGTTAATAGTCTGTATAATGAGGCTGTACCATCAACCAAGGTCTATTACATGAACTGTCAGTCCAAGGAGATGTTAATAGTCTGTATAATGAGGCTGTACCATCAACCAAGGTCTATTACATGAACTGTCAGTCCAAGGAGATGTTAATAGTCTGTATAATGAGGCTGTACCATCAACCAAGGTCTATTACATGAACTGTCAGTCCAAGGAGATGTTAATAGTCTGTATAATGAGGCTGTACCATCAACCAAGGTCTATTACATGAACTGTAAGTCCAAGGAGATGTCAATAGTCTGTATAATGAGGCTGTACCATCAACCAAGGTCTATTACATGAACTGTAAATCCAAGGAGATGTCAATAGTCTGTACAATGAGGCTGTACCATCAACCAAGGTCTATTACATGAAATGTCAGTTCCAGGAGAAAAAGTCACTGCCCTGTCTTATGGAGCTAGTACCAGTAATCAAAGCTAGTGACATGAACTGTCAGTTCAATAAAACGTTACTAAGTTGTATTATTGGGCTATTACCAGTAATAAGAGTCCTTGACATGAACTGTCAGTTCAAGAAGACATTACTAGGTTGTATTATGGAGTCATTGCCAGTAATCAGAGTCCATGTAATAACCTGTCAGTTCAAGAAGACGTTCCTGGGCTGTCTCACGGTGTTAGTACCAGTAATCAGAACCTGAGAAGAGCTGTTTGTTCGAGGATTTCTGACGAAATATTTACCAGTTATAAAAACCTGACACATTAGATGTCAGTTTAAGGAAACGTTACTGTGATGACTGACGATGTGTTTAAGGAAACGTTACTGTGATGACTGACGATGTGTTTAAGGAAACGTTACTGTGATGAACTGACGATGTGTTGTTTTTTTTTGCCCCATTGACTTGATCACTTTAAAAATTACGGTTTCACTTATTTAAGACCTACTCTAGACATTTCCCATTAACTTATTACCATCGTTGGTCTCGGGAAACATGTTGTCACATATGACCTCGATTAAAAAGATTGAATGATATTTCGTTGCGAAACTGTGAATTTGTTGAGATCTACCACCTTGACCTTATAGGCCTATACCAGGACAAGTGGTACTGTGAGCTTGGTGTGATCTACCACCTTGGCATATACCAGGACAAGTGGTACTGTGAGCTTGGTGTGATCTACCACCTTGACATATACCAGGACAAGTGGTACTGTGAACTTGGTGATGATCTACCACCTTGACATATACCAGGACAAGTGGTACTGTGAGCTTGGTGTGATCTACCACCTTGACATATACCAGGACAAGTGGTACTGTGAACTTGGTGTGATCTACCACCTTGACATATACCAGGACAAGTGGTACTGTGAGCTTGGTGTGATCTACCACCTTGACATATACCAGGACAAGTGGTACTGTGAGCTTGGTGTGATCTACCACCTTGACATATACCAGGACAAGTGGCACTGTGTAGCCTGACCTCACCAAGTGCCAGTTGATCTTGTGGCCACTATCGTTAAGTTTGGCCAGCTGAGCAACAGGGTGATAATGGATTGAAACGGTATTGGGATGGGTGGGGGTTAAGTCTAGAGATTAAACTACTATGGATAGGAGATAACTTTCAACCCCTCCTTAACAACCCCCGACAGAGTCATACAACCCTTCCATTCCCTGACGGCTTTTTTCTCCAAGTCGTTTACAAAACTGTGCTTATATCGGTAGCTTAGAACAACAATGATTTAAATCGTATTTGATGTGTGTGGGAATATCTTATTCCAGAATCAACGAGGTTGAGTATGTCTTCCTAGAATCCAGCAACCTTCACTGCTAGCAAGCTCAGTGACAACACGAGTGAGGTTATGTTTTCCCTGTCACCTCGAGGTGGATAGTGAAGTATCTGTCAGCCAGCCCAACGCATGTCCCTCTATTGTAGTTGTTTGGCAAAGGTTGCTCATTGTTTCAAAACCTCTTTCTCACTCGTTTAGGCAAAGGTTCTTACTCTCCTCCAGACCTCGTAGACTAAACTAACAGCGATAAGGGTGTCTATATCGAAAGGTAGATATCTTTTTATCGTGTGGAGTGTCAAAGTAAACGGGAGGAACATCAAAACCAGAGCTTGATATGTCATTCAGAAAGTTAGAATAGTTGATAGTATCAGTCCCACAGTTGGCACTATTCTACTTCCTTATCACTTACCATTTCGATGGATCATTTCAATCCCTGCACTATTTCATATAATCCTTCTGTTAGCCAATACAGATAGTTTTATTTCTCGATCAGAGATTGTCACACTGTAATCTAAAGGCACTTAGTCGGCTGTTCTACGGACACTGCTATCCCATTCAAAGTTGTGAGCGAAATAATCGCTTTATGCTCTTAAAACTAGTTGAGACAGAGTTGAATTCATTTTGCTTGTTTCCCAAACTAAAGATATAATATTAGTCCTCTCGCTGGAAACTTGCTATTATGTAAAATAAATTACTGACTATAATTAAACGATTCATTTCCACTTGTCCCAGCGAATCTCCTGCATTCAAGGTAAAGTTGGTTACAAACTTGGAATTGGTTTGATGAATTCGATTCAAGTTTTGCCGTCGCGACGCGCTCTAAAGGAACCGTAATTGTGTTCAGTGTTTAAGGGGGTAAGAGGGAGGGAGGGAGGATGGCTTTGACATCGAAAATTAAGATGACGAATGGGCACTGGGCCAACAAGCAATGATACAAATGCCAAAATAGTTTTATTAGAATTAATACTTATTTTAACTTTACTTCACTAGCAGTAACTAATTTAAATATATTGCTACTTTCCTGGCGTTGAATTTATGAAATATTACATTACCTTCCTATTAGTGATTAGTTTAGTTTCCTAGCAGTGATAAGGTGATATCATGTAGCACTCCTAGTAGTGATGGTGTGATATTATATAAATCTCATAGAAGTATTAAAACATTTTGTTTTGATAAGGAAAGATAACATATTTAGAAGTATAAAAAAGATTAAATTAACTCTTTATCATTCTACTCTATTATAATTACTTACGCCAAATTAAGAAGTAGTATTATTAATAGACCTGATAATATTCATGTAATAAGGTGATTTAATATATTTAACAAAATAAAGTAATAGGTAAATATAATAACTAACAAAATATAAGTCTACGTATATAATTTATATAAATAAGGATTTGAAATAAATCGATTTGTTTGAATTATAATTAAAAGTAGATGAAAAAACTTAATTATGTAGAATTTGTTTGAAACATTAACATTCATGAACGGAATATGTATCTATAATATAACTCATTAGGTTCTTATAATTTTAATAATAAATCAAACCAATCCCTTTTTTCAAATATTTATTAATTATAAACTATATTATAATCAATTTTATACATCAATTTTTGTAGTTATTATGATAAATTATTTTGTTAGTTAATATGGTTATTTATCATCTTAATTTGTTAAATATATTAATAACCTATTTAAATAAGTACTATCAGTTGTATTAATAATTTTACTCCCTAATATGGGGCAAGCATATGCAATACAATACGCTTATAGACAAATATTTACTTTAATCTTCCTTATATTTCTAAATTTCCTAGCATTTATAAGTTTATATAATGTAACACTCCTAACAGTGATAGGCTTATATAATGTGATACTCTTAACAGTGATAGGTTTATATAAGGTAACATTTCTAAAAGTTATAAGTTTATATAATGTGACACTCCTAACAGTGATATGTTTATATAATGTGACAATCCTAACAGTGATAGGTTTGTATAATGTAACACTCCTAACACTGATAGGCTTATATAATGTGACACTCCTAACAATGATAGGTTTGTATAATGTAACATTCCTAACAGTGATAGGTTTGTATAATGTAACATTCCTAACAGTGATAGATTTATGTAATGTAACATTCCTAACAGTGATAGGTTTATATAATGTAACACTCCTAACAGTGATAGGTTTGTATAATGTAACATTCCTAACAGTGATAGGTTTATATAATGTAACATTCCTAACAGTGATAGGTCTATATAATGTAACATTTCTAACAGTGATAGGTTTATATAATGTAACACTCCTAACAGTGATAGATTTATGTAATGTAACATTCCTAACAGATGATAGGTTTATATAATGTAACACTCCTAACAGTGATAGGTTTGTATAATGTAACATTCCTAACAGTGATAGGTTTATATAATGTAACATTCCTAACAGTGATAGATTTATGTAATGTAACATTTCTAACAGTGATAGGTTTATATAATGTAACACTCCTAACAGTGATAGGTTTGTATAATGTAACATTCCTAACAGTGATAGGTCTATATAATGTAACACTCCTAACAGTGATAGGCTTATGTAATGTAACATTCCTAACAGTGATAGGCTTGTATAATGTAACATTCCTAATAGTAACAATTTAAATAATTATGCTATTTGTATCCTTTGTGCTCGTGATTATTAGAATACAGGAAAAATTCTGTCTCTCACCTGATATCGTGATTACAGTTTACATTTATCCTGTTTTCTTATTAATAACTAGCTATAAAAAAATTTGTTTTACTTTAAAGGGCAGCTGAATTAAGTAAGCTGAGTAATTTTCCAACTAATGTCACGGAATAAGGTAAATGGTTATATTGAGGTGTAAAAAGAAATATACAAAACTAACTAAAAATCTAAAACCAAATATATGCTCAGCATTTTATTTCTTGAACTAACCATTCTCTAGTGCCAACACATCGAATTTAGGAGCAATATAATAAATTAAGAACAGTATAATTAAACCTAAATTAGAAAGCGTATGGTATTTTTTTAAACATTTTTAAGCACTATAATTTATATTCCAAAATTAAACGGTATAATTCAAAATTTTAGACTACTTTAAATATTCTGATACATGGCTGGTATGAGATAGTTGAACTTTCATTAAATTTGTTTTGCTAGCTTTGTTTCTGTTTTTTCTTATTTAAATTAATAATGGTATTTTCCTCTTTCGTTGACACAAAGATCCAAAGCTTTCAAATACTGACTGTAATTAAGGGATATGAAATGTTCATTCTAAGTGTTTAAAAAGATCATTAATCATGATTTAGTTGAAGGGCAGTCCCAATCTGGTCCTCGGTTCTCTCTGCGTTTCGAAACAAGGGAGCGCTGAGCCTCCTGATAAGATAAAATACTTGCCGTCCGATCCAAATTTACTGGGCCGGGGGATTAAGATAAGGAAGGCAGGCCGGTATTAAACATAGGAGGGGCTCACATCCATATTACTTATTCCGCAATCTGGCAGCTCGGCCGGTCACCAGGGGTGGCAGCCCGCCCCCTTCAACCCCCTGGCTTAAAACTGGCAGGAAGGGGATCCTGGCCTCACTTGAACAAGATTAACCGAGTCAGCTCTTGGTGCTTTACTTAACAGTTGGCACTTGTTGGAGGGGGTTTTAGTGTGTCATCTTGGTGGGGATTATGTGTTTACCTGCCTGGACGGTAACATGAGTAGTTAGGACTACTGAATATTTACCTGCTTCGGACAGTAACATGAGCGGTCAGGACTACTGACTATTTACCTGCTCCGGACAGTAATATGATGTTCAGAACTCCTGAATGTTGTTTACCAGCTCTGGACAGAAAATATAAGTGGCCAATTTGATAGAAGAGTGAGCTGAATAGAATTGTTTGCAGGTCACTCCTCAACGTACGTAATTACAGTCGGGCCTCCATATATTGGAGTCGATGGTTCCATACAAAATTATATATATATATACATTTCGATGTATATAAACGACATTTATACATGATATTGTGTAGTCTATAGTATATATAAATATTTCCTAGTCAATTAATTCATTATAAGTGACTATGAATCACATTATGTACAAGTTATGTTCACAAAGATGATTAAAAACAAACAAGAAAAAATGTGTTGAACATAACTTAAAAATACACTAGCGATCATAAACAGTCGGTTAGAGATACTGAAACAAATTGAAGCTGATTTATGGAGGGAAAAGATCACTTGAGGAAACGGGTGAGAGGAGTGTGTAGATAATACCACAAAGCTAGGTTACCCGTCAACATCGCAATGACCTTGACCAAATATTTCCTTCTTACTCTTGCGACATCTCCAGTCTATTTGTTCTCACTTGTTTTTCTTATGCCATCGTCATTTCGGGGGGAAAATCCCGATTCATCTTGAAAAAATTCGACATGTATAAACAGTTTTTCATGCAATGTCACGGGGATTCACCAAAATTTCTATATATAGAGAATTATGATATACAGAAGTTCGATGTATGGAGGTCTCACTGTATTAGATGTTTTATTTATAGAGAGGACTGAAGAGAGGGGTTGTCAGGTCATTATCTCCTCCAAGTATGTAATTAGTAAATTTTTTTAATCTAAAAGAGTGTTTGAATAATTTTTTGTAAGTCAATATATCCTCCAAAGGTGTAACTATCCTTTACACTATTACACCATCAGGCTTGTGTGTGTCTGCGCCTGTGACTCAAACGAGACTGTATCCACCTGAAATATTTCACCATATAGTGACTTGGTGTGTAGTTGCATAATTAACTCTCCTTAAGTTAAAAATGTGTCATTCAGTGATTAATTACTTATTAGTAGTTATTAATAAGATTCTGCGTCTGAACACTTACCAAGAGGCTACGAGCTAACGAGAGGAGAGTGTGTCTAACATTAGTAAGGAGGTGAAGTGGTACAAAGGAGATTGTGCTTAGCACTGAGCAAGGAGGTGGAGTGGTACAAAGGAGATTGTGCTTAGCACTGAGCAAGGAGGTGGAGTGGTACAGAGGAGATTGTGCTTAGCACTGAGCAAGAAGGTGGAGTGGTACAGAGGAGATTGTGCTTAGCACTGAGCAAGGAGGTGGAGTGGTACAAAGGAGATTGTGCTTAGCACTGAGCAAGAAGGTGGAGTGGTACAGAGGAGATTGTGCTTAGCACTGAGCAAGGAGGTGGAGTGGTACAGAGGAGATTGTGCTTAGCACTGAGCAAGGAGGAGAGAATTACAAATGGGAGTGTAATAATTATATTCTAATCAATGAACAAGAATGCAAAAGGGGGAGTGTAATGTAACCAAGGAATCAAATACGCACAAGGGAGAGTGTAATACACCCTAAAGACGGAAGCGAGGATGGACAAGAAGGTTCGTAAAACACTCCAACAAAGAAAGAAAAGTTGTACAAGAGGGAGTGTAATTCACACTAAACAAGGAGGCAAAGTGGTACAAGGGGAAGTATAGATCACACTAACTAATGAAACAAGGATATATAAGAGTGAGTGTTATACACTAACCAATGAGCAAAGATGCACAAGGGGAAGCTGTAATCTCAATATCTCCCTTTTATTGAGAAGAATAACCCAAGTGGGAATATTCGACATGGCGTCCAACATGGCCTTCTTGAGAGTCAAAGTTGTAAATTGTGTTCGTAGTTGAATGAGATATCAAACTATATGTTTTATTGGGCCTAGAATCGAAGTATGACGTAAAAAATTTGGTCAGGGCCTAAATAAACCATCTAATATAAATAAGCTGATCAAAACACAGTTTTCATTCGCATTATGTGAAGAAAGGGGGCATCGGAATAATGGGGCATCATAAAAAATATGACGTTTGTTTTGAATAATATATTTAGTAAAGAATTAAGCCAATTTAAACTTAAAACAGATTTTTAATGTAGGTTGGTAATCAATATTATTATCACTTTAAAGAAAAGTGTATTTCTATTCCTCTTTTTTATGATCATTGTCACATAATTGATCTCCACTGTACTGGCACATTTTAGTCCACTTCATTTTGTCTGTCGTACAACCACAGTTTAGGGTACATATTCTTAGATTATACCCACACTTAGTTAGTTTTTAAACGGCATAGGATGGGCTCCAAGTGATCTTCCACTTTTTTCCAGCTATGCTATTTTAGCGGTGGTTGTTTCAAGTCCTGCTGCCAGGTCATTGTCTGAAAATTTGCTCTTTTAATTGATGATTGAAGCTCTTCTCTAGTTGGTGGTAAATGATCATTATAAAATTGTTTATGGGTGAAAATCTATCACCTTACCTCAACAATATCCACCCTCACAGTATTTGGTACATATACTTGGTATGGTTGCCATCATTTCATCTGAAACATTTTTGTGTTGTTCCAAGATTAGCCAAAGACTCACGAACATCATCCCTGGTGGATTA
This sequence comes from Timema genevievae, assembly GCA_902155825.1. Lineage (NCBI taxonomy): Eukaryota > Metazoa > Arthropoda > Insecta > Phasmatodea > Timematidae > Timema > Timema genevievae. Next base: position 61,881 of record CABFWO010001891.1, read on the forward strand.
TAAAGTTCCCCACCATGTCACTTTACCTTTATTTGCAAAGGATCCAGTAGTGTCACATCATGACAATAAATGTAATCCTGGTGATGCGGAGGCTCTTAAAGGTCCAAGGGCATCATAAAGTGGCTTCAAACTTATATATCCCTTCATCCCATTTCCAAGAAAAATTCCTGTGCCTGGTGGAATAAAAGTGTATTTTCTAAGAGCCAGTATAATTATGTCAGAATCTAAAGAGTATTTGTAATGTTTTAGTTCCTATTTGAGCTACATAGGTGGCGGACAGAAGTATTTTCGTGCCTGCTTCCTCTTAAGAAGTTTTGCAGCATTGTGACATCTTTGTGGGTAATTACAGGCTGTATTTTATCACCAACTGACAACAAAATTCTTCTTATGCTCAGTAGCATAGCTAATTAAATACTCTGCAAGAAGGTTTGTGAATGCATACTTGTATTTTGTTATCTCATGAGACAACAAGTTTCTCATTGAATTGCTGCTGATGTTTGTTCCTGGCTGTATTTTGTAATGAATCCTACCAGTATTTTTTTGAAGATGGTTAATAAAGCAGCTTTCAACTACCCTTCATTGTAACAGTAAAATACGAAGTGAACTTCTGTGTAACTCTTGTACTTATAACTCATGAACTTGAATAAATGAAGCTCTAAAGTCTAAGTCATGGCATGTATTCCCAGTACCTGGTTTGGTGATTGTACTAAATTTCACTGACTCACTACAACACATACTGTCCATATCATTAGAGATCCTCTTGGGAAGAGTTTGTAACATATCTTCAAGTTTATGCCTATTCAGGAAATGAGCCTTTACTCGCCCACGAGAAAAAATATATTTGGGAAATGTAGACAATTCACACCGAGCAATGCAACGTTTCATGTCTAGATCAGGTATGGATCTTGAAGTTATCGCGAGTTTAGAAAACAGCCAAGCAATGGATTTCAATGAAATTACTTTGCCTTTTAAGTTTAATTCACCTAAATTTGTTCTCCAGTCTCTTTCACTATCTCTTTTATATCGCATTCTATTTTTACTGGGAAAACTTTTTAAGTGAACAGTTGAAAAATGTGAGTGTTTCTGTACGCAAAAGGATTAGTTGTAAATTCAACAGCTTTTCACAATAGCATTACATTTTTATCCTGTCGATTTATAATTTTTTGGGTAAACTGTGATGGTTATTTCCCTTGTTTGTTGAACTTATACCTTAAAAATATTCATTTTTTGAAGCAATGTGGGTCAGTTATATCTGTTCTAACTGACTCATTAAGAGTTGTTATAGTCAGAGCTCCTTGCACCTTTTCCCTCCTAGTCTCCTAGTCCAATGCTTCATCAGCACCAAGGTTGGAAAACGGTATTAACTTGCAGAAATTATTACCAGATTAATGGATGTGATGTTTCCAGTTCGTACATTTCTGACAGATATAACGTTACCTTTCATTCATAGTTCTGTGTTACGAAGCCTTGAAGGACTGCTAAGGGCAACAGCCAGTCTGATGTTCTTACAGGCTTCACAAAGAGCAACATTTACATGTACACCCTTGACAAATTTGAATACTGGCTCATTTCCTCCTGTTCATCAAAAAATTGAGATGGTCTGTCTAAAATGGTTAGTTCTTTTAAAGCAGATACCAATTTGAGATAAGCTTTCTTTAGGTTAACTTCATCTCCTTTGTTATAAGCATTTTGCACGTTTGAAACGTGAGGCACCATAAGCTCAAGAATACTTGCATTTTATTTACTGAACTTTTCAAGTTACATTATCGAAAGTGATAATAGAGTTGTATCAAGAGTTTCTAGGCCACCGTACACATTTTTATCCTCAAGGGTCTGCCGAGCAGTATCTGTGTCATACACATTACTATATACTCACATTTCAGGAATACTACTGACCTGAATTAAATATCCAATAGTACGTAACATGACAATGGTTATAGGTAGTTCACCTTGTTTCAATACTCATTTCCGTTTACAGCTTCTTGTGATATTTTCAGATGCTTAACTGATGTATACAATTCCATATATAAAGTAGCTAAAGCTTTACTTCCTGCCCCAAGTGTGACTGAATTGATCTTCTCAAACTCTGTCATAAAAGTTAGTTACACTAAGTGATCTCTAGGTGCTGCTGTAATTAAAGGTAATGTGGAAAATTTAGACACTGGTTACGTTTCACCTATTAACATAAGCCTTTTTATAAAAATATTGACCACATATTTCAATTCACGCCCAACAAAACATAGACTTTGACAACTCATTCAACTACATACAAAATGTTACGATTTTGATTCTAGGTAAAGCCATGTTGGACGCCATGTTGAATAAATTCTCCTGTGGATATCAGATACATTTTTTGACAGCTCATTTAAAATCTCTGACCTTAAGAACATATTATTTGACTCCAATTTCTTTCATTATACACCAACTACATTTTTAAAAATTATTTTTATATTAATTTTGGCCGTAATCTTGTTTTTAGGTGTTGGAACTTAAACCAATGATATTATTATTCTTCACAATAAAGGAAATATATTGAGAAGTCTTCAACACTTGTACCATCAAAAGAGCCAAAGGAGCATATTTTTTTAATACTTGCCAAGGAGGAAAGGTTGCACAAGGGCGAGTGTGATACACTCTAACCAAAGAGTCAAGGTGGTACAAGGAGGAAAGGTTGCACAAGAGGGAGTGTGATACACTCTAACCAAAGAGTCAAGGTAGTACAAGGAGGAAAGGTTGCACAAGGGGGAGTGTGATACACTCTAACCAAAGAGTCAAGGTGGTACAAGGAGGAAAGGCTGCACAAGGGGGAGTGTGATACACTCTAACCAAAGAGTCAAGGTGGAACAAGGCGATGTGTAACTCAAACCAACTAATGAAGCAAGGAAGAGTGTAACTCATAATGACCCAGGAGTCAGGGCTATACTTGGAGAATATGACTCACATAAACCAATAGTGTAACCAGGTACGCAACTACCTCATTCCCCAGATCTAGGATGAATTGAAAGGTTGGTGGCTGGAGACTAAGGGACATGCATATTGGTAAAGCATAGCCCAGATTTTGATAACAATATAGATAGTTTATTTATCAGCAATAACAATAACAATAATTTACAAGGTCTCAATGGGCCAAACTGGCGAATGTTGGCGATTAATCAAATGATAACATATTTAATATATGAGCAAAACGTTTACTAGTTTGTTACCTAGCATATAACATCTCCCATAGTTAACTGGGTGAACCATGAGGATACAGGTAACCCTCAATATTGAATTTAGAACAAACAATTAATAATTATACATATCGAACTAAATATTTATGCAATGATAAAAATAATAGCCTAATGGGCTACTTTAAATTGTTATAAAATTGTCTGATTTACCCCTTAAAGGCAGACATAAAAGGGTTAAATTTAAACGTTAATATCGTGCTGATACTTCAAACGACAATAGAGTTTGGCTTGCATAATCAAAGTCAAACTCGCGCGAGACTATTAGATGTCGACCCAAAGTGGGGAGATATAAACAATATCCCTACTTGCTAATAAAAGGTGGTATAAAGCACGAAGCAATGTATATTTATGAAACCTGTCATCTTAAGCAAATGATGTGGAAAATCATCTAGGTGTTTTAAATTATATTACTTTAAATTTATCAAACAGCTAGAGCTACGCTGTATTAATAAATATATTACCTTATAATCCATAAAGTAACCAAAACAAAAAATGGGTGATATAACAAACACCGATAACCTCAATATCAAGACAATTAAATTTTAATAAGCCTAACAACAAATTAATCAATGATTGTGGTTATCTTGAATTTTAAGCGACATGACAGACGCTAGCGCCCAAGTGGCGACAGAAATTTCTAAGGGATTCATATCTATAGTTACTTCAAATCAAAGAAAACTTAAGTTAGAAAAGATAGCAACGGCTATACTGGCAAATATAAAACATTTATGGTAATTAAAGTTCAAATATAAACACGCCATTGTTAATGTCCGTAGACAATTACCTAAAATTTATTGTCCAGATTTTGTCCGAGTGCCAGAGAGCACCTTCCTTGGAGCGTCTAAATAAATAGTCCACTTTGTATACAGAGACGTTGATATATATATAGGGACTCATTGCTAGGGAAGGCTGGTGGGAAATTTGAACACTTGGTCGGTGACGTCACTTAAGCCCATCTTGCAGCTAATAGGAGATCACGTACGCCCGTTGTTTACGTCGGCCCGTTAGACCTCTTCCATCGACACGTCTTCAGTCACACACTGTTTCGGTGGTAGAGCAGGTATCGTCCGCCAGAGGCCCGGATAGTCGCCGTCCACTGCTCGAGGGAAATCTTGGCCGGCCCATTTCTGTACAACTTCGACCTGGGTGGTCACAACATCTGCTGCGGGTTCATCATAGATCTCTCGGCCCGCTCGTCGAACTAGGACGCGACGGGTGTAGGCCCGACGTGGAGGTTGTTCTGGCCAGAATATACAAAAGCTAAGTGCATGAACAGCTTTAGACTGTCTTTATATTATATGGTTTAATATTGTTCTTGCTATAGATCGAGATTACCGTGAACTACACTAGGGAAGAGTATCATTTCAGAAGGATGATTAGTCTCGAAGTGGGTAGTATGAATTCAATATAGAGTTTATGTGTGAAGGTTAACATGTAGGTGGGCAGTATATTGTAAGCAGTATATTGTAACACAATGTTACAATGAGACAAGGTTCTACAAATGGGTGTGTAGCTCACAATAACCATGGATTCTACTTAATAACTAAGATATTGATCGGGGTGGGGGTGGAGGAGCGGGGGAAGTAATTTCCTTCCATGCTGCACTTACGTGTTTTAAGGAAAATGTTGTTTTTCAAAAATTCTTGTACAAATTTTATCTTTACAATTTTTCTCCTGGTTTTCCTTGGATAGATTTAATATAACTATTAGAAATTTACTTATTTTAAGCAGCCATTAATAATATACTCACTGAACTATCAATAATACTCCAATTATAATATTGGTGCCATTATATAGATATAACACTACATTTCATACAGTTGAGTGTTGCTGGTTATATTAACCTGTAATACAGGTGACAATGTAAATATCCATTTAAGCTACTGACGCTGTAAGATAGGTTTGATAATATTACATTTCATACTGTTGTGTGTTGCGAAGCTGCCTACCAAAAACGTGGTGGGAAATAAAATAATCGTAATTTATATATTACCAACCAATTTTCTAATTTTGTCAATTAAAGCAGAAGTGAAGTTACAAACAAATAATATGTATAACGCCAAACACAGTTTAATTTTTAATCTTAAAATCTATCGTATATAAAATATAATATTACTTTCTCATATCAATAGAAACTATTGAAATCGTACAAACATTTTTGACCTCGGTATAGTGATGAGTCTTTACGTTTTATATGCCCCCGAACCCAAAGGAGTGGATTTTACCATTCTGCTTGTTCTGTTTGTTCTAATTTACCTGGGTCTAGATCATAAACAATTTCATAGCTATTCTACAAACTGGATATTTATATATCATATGGCTATATATAGACTACCTTGGAAAAGTTATTTCAGATTCTGACTCTAGCCTTTAAACTAAACGGTGATCTTTGAAAACTATAAATTTATCCAAAATGGTTTTAAAGATTTTTCTAAAATGTATATCTGGGGAGTGTTAGCTATGATAAATAAAAATGTAAACTTGGTTTGTAGGGAGAAAAAAAAATTGTTTGAGGGGCTTATTATTATTTTTAAATGAATTGATTTAAAGGTAATTGACAAATTATAAATTTTTGAAATTTTGTAATTTTTTGAAAATTATCTTCTAAGATTTTGATAAAAATGGGTATCTACGAATGATTTTACCTTATGAATAATTATTATTATTTGTTTCTATTTTTACAAATATAATTTGAAGGTGGCTAGAAATAACTGATTTTGGAAAATTTGAAATTTTTAAAAAGTTGTTTGAACCACTTTGTTTGCAATTTATTATGAAGGGTACTTATTGTGATTAAGATGATATGTTTGTTTTTCTGCAGGAAACTGATGTTAGGGTAGTTCTCTGAAATCATATTTTTGAAAAATTTGCACCAAGCTATAGTACAGCCCCATATTCTCTTTAATCCCTCAAACCCTCCCGTTATCTAGCAGTTTTTGTACCGTCATTATTCTTTTCTAGTCCCAATCATCGTTACATTACAATTTTTCGAATGTTTCGCCTTAAATTAACAATGAGATAGTTACAATGTAGTTTGTATTGATTATTTTGTGAAACATGGAGGATCCATTATATTTTTTATTTATTGTTTCACAAATAAATCAGTCCTATATTACTTGTAAGTATCGTTGTTTATTTATATTTTGGGAGTTGTTCACCGTTTTTAGAAAATAAACAGTCTTTTATTAAGTGTAAATATTTATATAAATGTTTATTTTGACTGCTGCTTATTGTTTTCGAAACAAAACAGTATTAATTTACTTTCTAATGTTGTTATATATATTTATTTTCACAGGTACTTATAGTTTCAAAAACTTAACAGTCCTAATTTGCTTTTAAATATTAAAATTCATTCCTACTTTGACAGGTGATTACTGATTTTGTAAAAATAGTCATAATTTCCTTGTGTATATTTTTGTTTAGTTCTATTTTGAACGATTCTTATTATTTAAAAAAACAAAAAACATAGTTTTGTTAAAATTTCATCTTTATTCCAACAAGTGGTTATTGTTTCAGAAATAAAAGTCATAATTTCCTTATAAATAATATCATTTTTTATATTAGCAGTCTTTTATCTTTTCAGGAAAAATAATCAGTCCTAATTTATTTGTAATTTCTGTTTTTTATTATATTTTTACAGGTATTTGTTGTTTAATAAAGAAAACACTCCTAATTTCTATGTAAAATTGTGATTTGTTTTTATCGTTTCAGAAACAAAACAATCCTGATCTCGTTGTAAATATCGTTATTTATTTTTATTTTGACAGTTACTTATCGTTTGCGAAACAAAGCAGTCTTAATTTCCTTGCAAATATTGTTGTTTATTTCTCAAGTTTGAATCTCAATTAATTTATTCGCCAATTAAAGTTTGTTCGGCTCCTCGTCTATGTTTTATTGATCGCTCCCCCCCTTCCCTTAGTGACGTCACAGTGGCATTATTCAGTGCGGCTCAATCCCATCTACGGCTTATATCGACGAACTGCTTCATTAGCTTTGCAACTCTTAATTAACGTTATCAAAAAAAGAAAAGTTCTCTCTCTCGTTTCTCCCTATTCTGCATCACTCCTCTCTCTCGGATAAGTGCTCGCCGTCCTGTTTTCTCTGATTCATTCCGCATGCGACTTTGCTTGTTACAGCGATTTGCAATTAAGGCTTCCCCCCTCTAACTCGCCGGGTAACTAAACATTCCATGCAAATCAAGAGCTATTACTCTTTTCTCGAGACACAATCTGTCATGAAAATCTAATAACTGTGAAGAGAGTCTTAAGGGTTTTCTCCCGGCAGGCGCTCTTGGGACAAGAGTGGTCTCTATCAACTTGAGGGCAACTTGCATCTCATTAAGGAGATTTACAAATTTATAGCTATATTTTAATTTATAAACTGAAGAAATGTTTTTCATTCGACTGGTTGGATTTTCTACTAGAGTATCTTCTTCTGAATGATAGATTTGGAATGGTTATAGAGTCTATTAGAATATCTTCCTCTGCATGATAGATTTGAGCTGGTTAGATTGGCTATTAGAATATCTTCCTCTACATGATAGGTTTGGGCTGATTAGATTGTCTGCTAGAATGTCTTCCTTAACACAATAAGTATGGGCTGATTGGATTGTCAATTATAATGTCTTCTTTGACACAGTAGTTCAGGGATGGTTCAATTGTCTGTTATGATGTGTTTCTTGGCACAGTAATTCAGGGATGGTTAGATTTCTGTTAGAATGTCTTCCTTGACACAGTAATTCAGGGATGATTAGATTTCTGTTAGAATGTCTTCCTTCAAATGATAATTCTGTTCTGGTTAGATTTTATGTTAAAATACTTTTGCTGACATGGTGAATTTGGGCTGGATAAATTATTTGTTAAAATTTACCGCTTGACAAGGTAAGTCTGGACTGGTAATATTGTATATTAGAAAGACTCCACACGGTAAATATGGGCTGGTTAGATTATCTGTTAAACAGCTTCTTTGGCATGGAGAGTTTAGGCCCAATTTGGCGACTCCCCGTGAGTATTTTCATATCGTCATTATTATTATTACTATAAATATTATTATTTTTGTTGTTGTCTTTATTTACATTGCCATATACTACTTACGTTTATAACTAATAATAAGTTACATCAATAATAAATCACTTTCTTAAAAAATCGCTACAAAAGACATTTAATTTTTTTTATTCTTAATCCTGTTTCAGTACGTTGTTTGGTTAAAATAGTAGTGAGTGTCAATTGCAGAGAGTGAACGAGCAGCTAGGCACTAGCCAGGCTCATTATGGTTACTACAGCCCTGGTTTATTATTGAAAATCTCTTAGTTAATACGTCAGAAAAGTTCCAATGCAATGAGAGGGAGCCGATGTCAAGTGTGAAGTGGGAAGTTCCTTTGTGATCCAACACACTCCTCACACAGGAACAAAGACTTGTGAGGACAAAAATGTAATCATGTTCCTCTGTGATCCAGAACACTCCTCACGACATCATGTTCCTCTGTGATCCAACACACTCCTCACACAGGAACAAAGACTTGTGAGGACAAAAATGTAATCATGTTCCTCTGTGATCCAGAACACTCCTCACGACATCATGTTCCTCTGTGATCCAACACACTCCTCACACAGGAATAAAGACTTGTGAGGACAGAAGTGTCATCATGTTCCTTTGTGATCCAACACACTCCTCACATTAGAACAAAAACTGATGAGGTCAGAAGTGTCATCATGTTCCTCTGTGATCCAGAACACTCCTCACATTAGAACAAAGACTTGTGAGGACAGAAGTGTTATCATGTTCCTCTGTGATTCAACACACGCCTCACATTAGAACAAAGATTTGTGAGGACAGGAATATGATCGTGTTTTTTATGATCCAACACAGTCCTCTTCTCACTCAACCTAACAACGCCAATGACACCAAGTGGTTGTGCCAGTGAGCATACAGGACAGTAATCACATCATCTTGGGTAGCTCCTTGACCCGCTCCAAGACTCGGTGGAGTGTGGGGGGTAAGATGGAGGGAGTAAAGGGGGTGCATTGTGCCGGCTTCAAGTCCACGCGCTCTCCCCGCCTCGCTACGTCTGCCTCAGTGTTTTGTTAATTAAGAGAGGGGTTAATTAAGCTTAACAAGTTATTCAACAAAGTTTGTCTGAGAGGGGGGTATCACATGAAGGAGGAGAGACTTAGCTAATATTCACGGAGGACTTAACGTAGCCAAACTTTAGACTAGTGGAGTCAAATCCAGGCAAAGTCTGGCCAATTATCTTGGAAAATAGCGGGGGTGTTAGAGCCTCCCAAGGCTCTGCGGAGGAATACGGCTGCGAGATACAGGAGCGCAAGGATTCCTCTCAAAGGATGATTAATTTCCATAGAACAGTAGAACCAAGGAATGTTGGGTTTTATCCGAACAATGAGACAGGTGAGACCCCCCTTAGCTCCGGGACATTAGGGAATGGAAGCTAGAACATGGGGAGGAATGAAAACCAAGATGTAAACTAGGCACCAATTATAGAACATGGGGAACATGGATAGGAATGAAAATCAGGATGTAAACTAGGCACCAGTCATAGAATATGGGGAACATGGATAGGAATGAAAATCAGGATGTAAACTTAGGCACCAGTCGTAGAACATGGGGAACATGGGTAGGAATGAAAATCAGGATGTAAACTTAGGCACCAGTCGTAGAGCATGGAGAACGTGGCTATGAAAGAACATCAGAATGTAAGCTAGGCTTAAATCATAGAACATGGATAACATGGTTAAGAAACAATATTAATATGTAAAATAGGCATCAGTTATAGAGCATGGAAAACATGGTTAGGAAAGAACATCAGGTTGTAAGCTAAGCATCAGTTATAGAGCATGGAGAACATAATTATGAAGGAACATCGGAATGTAAGCTACCCATCAATCATAAAACATGGAGAACATGGATATAAAACAACATCAGCTAGATACTACAATCATAATACATGTAGACCCTGCCTAGGAGGCAATGTTCTGCAAACAGTATATTACTATGAACATGTTCTCTAACACTCTAAATGAATGTGGACCAATATTTTCCCATCCTGAGCTGCCCCGAGTATACAACCAGCCATCAACCATTGTCAGCTACGGGGACGAGTTTTGACGAAAAATATCCCGATGTGTACAACTCATTAATCACGGCTTGCTTGCATGCATCCTGTTTACCCCCCTTCTCGGACACAAACACGCACAGGGGAACAAGGGGCCAGGCAGCGCTTTCTAACCCAGTCTAATTAGATTACAAACAGTACGGAGTAGATTCTAAAACACTAACTTAGAGATTACATTTTAAATATACATACTTTATTTTATCAAATAACTTAGTATATTAATAAATTAAGAAAATAATATAAAACAACATATAGTTTTTCAGCAGAGTTCAACTTTCCTGATTATCTTGATAGTGAAAAGCTGGTAGTCACAGATTCCCTTTATAGTGAGCTGCTAGTAATCACAAGTAGACCCCCAGATTCATATCCAAGCACTCTAGAAGACCACCGCTTATACAATAGTCCTCTAGCATATCATAATTAGTCCAGTAGTCCCTCAGTATTCCATCAGTTCTCTATCACTCTACCAGGCCATCCGCAATTCTTATACACTCCACATGTTATTCAGCAATCAGGCATTCCACCAATTACTAAGCACTACTAGAGTTCTCCAGCACTTCATCAGTCCTCCACCAGTAATCCAAAACTGCACCAGCTATCCAACATTCCACCTGTTATCAAACACTTCACCAGTCAGTCCTCCAGTAATTATTCTACATTCCAGCAGTTATCCAGCACTTAACCATTCCTCCAGTAGTTATCCAGCATTTCTCCAGTCCCTCAGTAATTTTCCAACACTCCACCAGTCCTCCAGTAGTTCTACAACAATCAAGTCTTCCAGCAGTTATTCGACACTCCATAAGCTCACCAGCACTCCACCAGTTCTCCAGTAGTTATCTGACACTCCATCAACTATCCATCACTCCACCAGTTATCCATCTTTAACCAGTCCTCCGCCATTTCTCCAGCACCCCACCAGCTATACAGCATTCACCAATTCTCCCGTAGTACTCCAATACTCCAGTGGTTATACAGTATTCCACCGGTTCTCCAGTAGTTCTATGACACTCCACCAGTTATCCAGAATTCACCAGTTCTCCAGTAGTTCTATGACACTCCACCAGTTATCCAGCACTCCACCAGTCCTCCAGTAGTTCTATGACACTCCACCGGTCCTCCAGTAGTTCTATGACACTCCACCAGTTATCCAGCACTCCACCAGTCCCCCAGTAGTTCTATGACACTCCACCAGTTATCCAGCACTCCACCAGTCCTCCAGTAGTTCTATGACACTCCACCAGTCCCCGAGTAGTTCTATGACACTCCACCAGTTATCCAGAACTCCACCAGTCCTCCAGTAGTTCTATGACACTCCACCAGTTATCCAGCACTCCACCAGTCCTCCAGTAGTTCTATGACACTCCACCAGTTATCCAGAATTCACCAGTTCTCCAGTAGTTCTATGACACTCCACCAGTTATCCAGCAACTCCACCGGTCTTCCAGTAGTTATATGACACTCCACCAGTTATCCAGCACTCCACCAGTCCTCCAGTAGTTCTATGGCACTCCACCAGTTATCCAGCACTCTGCTGGTTCTCCAGTAGTTCTATGACACTCCACCAGTTATCCAGCACTCCACCGGTCCCCCAGTAGTTCTATGACACTCCACCAGTTATCCAGCACTCCACTGGTCCCCCAGTAGTTCTATGACACTCCACCAGTTATCCAGCACTCCACCAGTCCTCCAGTAGTTCTATGACACTCCACCAGTCCTGCCAGTTAAGCCCTGTGTTTTGTTACAGTTAGTGAGCTGTGTTAGTCTGGGGTATTGATCACCAGGTTAACAATGGAGAGAGTCGGTGGGATTTTCACACGAGCTGGCGTGTGAGCGTGTGAGCGTGCGTATGGGGGAGGGGGGAGGGTAATGCCGCGTTATTGATGGCCGCGGATCACGGTCATAAGCCCCACGGATACTGAAACATGACCCCGGCGTTAGAATAAGTCAGCTTCAGACCGTATTATCCAATTATCGGCGAATAACGCTAATGCCAATTTATGACCCGAGCTTGTATCATATTTGCCGGGAGGTGGGAAAATAAAACATGCGCGGGAAATTGAGTGTGATTTTCCTCTGTATTTTATTTAATACATTATCCCTGTAGCTCTATTAGTTTGTTGTATATTAATTACTGGGCCAGAGAAAAGGTCCCAATATCTGTTTTCGGATTTTGGGTAGATAAAACAATTCAAAAATTATTTGCGCATAGGATTTAGTGTGTCAGCGTGGCACCTGTATCTCCCGGAACAACTATAAATACTTATTTCTGAACCCCCCCTAAATGAGATAATGGATGATATTCCGGTTAACTTTGTCTAAAGTCTCGCATTAATCCAAGCGGGAAATATCTGCTTTTAGCGGCCACGGATTTATCACTCGGCACCGAGTTAATGTCCGCAAACATAATGTCGGAGCAGGTCACAATAACTATCCTCAAAGCGTATAACACGAATGGATAGTAAGACGGGGTCATGTATTTAAATCTATATATCGGTCTGATGGTTTGTAGGTAGTCTTCCTGTTTCACGCAATAACTTTCCTAAAGTAACAACCACTACTGGATATATTCTCAGGACAAAGGTGAAGATTGTTGAGAAATAAGGCCATTGAGGTGACTGCAAGGATGGCCCAGATAAGGAATGTTTCGTGAGAGCAGGTGATTGGATTTTCGTAGACTGTTTATTCCCGGTAACAAACAATTGATGATACAGCTGTGATAGCAAGTGATGATTATATCTCCAAGGATTTTGATCCACAATAACAGAAGGTGACTTTCCAGGGACTTTTGATTCACGATGATGTGATTTGACTATACATCACAAACATTGATAAGGAGACTCAATATAGTACGGATCTATTTCACTAAACAATTTACACATATAAATACTTAGTTCTATCATATAATATTATAAGTGCTATTAATTAATGCTATTTAAATTACGATTATGTGGATACCCTGAAAGGGTAGTAAGAAATTCTAAACAAATACCTGTGCCGAGAGAACATCCTTAGTTTGTTGATTAAATCTAATACATATATTTGTATTTGTATTGTATGAAAAACATTTGACTCTTCTCCTATTTAAGTTCGTTATAATTCATCGTTTGGGAGATAGCCCCTCAATGTTTCTGGTTAGCCATAGCAAACCATTCCATCCCCATTTTCAAGACAGCAAAGACTTTATTTCCATCGAAATAACCCTTCTCTCCACCACTATTTCCATTCGAATAAAGAAGTGCGTGCTTCGCGGCGTGTTTATCCCCGCTATCATTCTTTGGCCGGGTCCGGTGTCCCCTTGGAGGCTATCTCGGTGCAACAGTGGTCTATGTACACTGGTGGTCAGTGAGGAACAAGATACTGGCAACGAGGCACGAGATACTGGCAGTGAGGGAGGCACAGCTACTGGTAGTGAGGGAGGTACGAACTTCTGGTAGTGAGGGAGGTACGAGCTTCTGGTAGTGAGGGAGGTAAGAGCTTCTGGTAGTGAGTGAGGTACGAACTTCTGGTAGTGAGGGAGGTACGAGCTTTTGGTAGTGAGGGAGGTACGAACTTCTGGTAGTGAGGGAGGTACGAGCTACTGGCAGTGAGAGAGGCACGAGCTACTGGCAGTGAGGTAGGCACGAGCTACTGGTAGTGAGGGAGGCACGAGCTACTGGCAGTGAGGTAGGCACGAGCTACTGGTAGTGAGGGAGGTACGAGCTTCTGGTAGTGAGGGAGGTACGAGCTACTGGCAGTGAGGTAGGCACGAGCTACTGGTAGTGAGGGAGGTACGAGCTTTTGGTAGTGAGGGAGGTACGAGCTACTGGCAGTGAGGTAGGCACGAGCTACTGGTAGTGAGGGAGGTACGAGCTACTAGCAGTGAGAGAGGCACGAGCTTCTGGCAGTGAGAGAGACATGATCTACTGGCAGTGAGGTAGGCACGAGCTACTGGTGGTGAGGGAGGTACGAGCTACTGGCAGTGAGTGAGGTAAGAGCTACTGGCAGTGAGGTAGGCACGAGCTTCTGGCAGTGAGAGAGGCACGAGCTTCTGGCAGTGAGTGAGGTAAGAGCTACTGGCAGTGAGTGAGGTAAGAGCTACTGGCAGTGAGTGAGGTAAGAGCTACTGGCAGTGAGAGGAGGTAAGAGCTACTGGCAGTGAGGGAGGTACGAGCTACTGGCAGTGAGGGAGGTACGAGCTACTGGCAGTGAGGGAGGTACGAGCTTCTGGCAGTGAGGGAGGTACGAGCTTCTGGCAGTGAGGGAGGCACTCGAGAGTATAGCATCTTTGAGTTCAGAGACACGTTACATAATTCATACATATCTCACTGCTACGCGAGTATAACAACCAAGTAAAACTTTGATTTTACCGAGTCAATCAAAATATATGTTAAAACGGCCAAACCTGTTTATGAAACTCTCAAAGCAACGTAATGTGAGCCAATGGGCACACAAGTGGCTCATTAAAATGATTCATTTATTATTATTTGCTGAAAATTGTCTGATTTTCTTAGGCATAGTCTAATCCAATTATTACCATGTTTCATTTGTGCGGGTAATAGTCATGAGCACAGGACGACCATTGGATTGAAACAAATAGCCGTGAACACAGGAAGAACATTTGTGTGGATAATATCTGTGATTTCATGCCGAATATTTGTGTGGATAATATCTGTGAGCACAGGTAAATATGGGATATATACGTGGGTATAGCGTTCACGTACACAAAGAAACTTTCCGGCTTCAACCCTCGTGACCAGTTACAATTTTTCAACTGTAAATAACTAAAATAGTTATTTGAATACTAAAACTCCACAATCGTGGGGTTAAAATAACCACCTTTGTTGGCTTTTCAAACTTTTTGTTGGTCTCTTATTGATGTAATCACATTAATTTTAACACGAACGGGACATAAATACCAGCTGCAACTTGTGCCCTTGTAGCCCGGAGGTCCCATGAGCTCTTTATACAAGCCGGAGATCCCCTATACGCCCCCCGGGGTTGCAATCCCAATTGATGGCGTGGGATTAAAGGCGGCTTATTACACGGCAAGACGGGACCGTTTGTACCGACTTGACAACGTCGCATGGGATCAACTCTCATAAATTACGGGTCTAGGTAGGATACCACTTGTATACCTGGCCGGGCTTGAATAAACAACAGTTTGTCACACCATCACTAAATACAAGGTGTTCATTTGTATAGCTGGTCAGGCCTGAATAAACAACAGTTTGTTATACAATAACTAAATATAAGGTGTTCATTTGTATAACTGGTCAGGCCTGAGTACACAATAACTAGTTACACAATCACTAAATACAAGGTATTCATTTGTATACCTGGTCAGGCCTGAGTACACAATAACTAGTTACACAATCACTAAATACAAGGTGTTCATATGTATACCTGGTCAGTCCTGAGTACACGACAACTAATTACACAATCACTAAGTATACCTGGTCAGGCCTGAGTACACAACAACGAGGTTTTATATTTTACTATAAATTTGTTTTTACTAACAATTAAAACAAATGTTAAAATTTTGTTGGAAACCAACTAAAAACATAGTACTGGAAGATATTTAGGAGAAGCGTAAATTTTTATTCTCTTAAAAAATAATGTTGAATCTCAACATCTTTAGCTTCACCCATTTGTTCTGATTTGATATTGACATTCACGAACTTAATAAACAGCGATATTAAAAATGGATATATATCTAAGTGCACACATTACATTTAATGACATGTTTGCAAATCAATATTTGATTTCAAATATTATTTAAAAATCCATATCTAAATTTTATCAAAGGGAAACAAATCAAGAACCTAGAAAACATAAACCATACCCAAGTAAAAGCAAAACTTCAGAAAATTATCCTAAAGTAACTATCCATGTCATTTGTAGAAGTAACATCATAATTTCAGGTTCTCATTCTTTAACCATCAAGTCACATAATCATGTTTCTGTACTCCATCTTCCAGTCATGAACTGCTGGAATGTACCTTGGGAATGTTGGGACAAAGAATACATGGTCTTGTTCCTGTTCTCCATCTTCCAGTCATGAACTGCTGGAATGTACCTTGGGAATGTTGGGATAAAGAATACATGGTCTCGTTCCTGTTCTCCATCTTCCAGTCAAGAACTGCTGGAATGTACCTTGGGACTTTAGTGTCAAAGAATACATGGTCTCGTTCCTGTTCTCCATCTTCCAGTCAAGAACTGCTGGAATGTACCTTGGGACTTTAGGGTCAAAGAATACATGGTCTTGTTCCTGTTCTTCATCTTCCAGTCATGAACTGCAAGATTAGACCTAGGGACTTCTAATAAACAGGAGACATGATCCTGTTCTTGAGCTTCATCCTCCGGCCATGAACAGCTGTAATGGATCTAGTGACTGTGGGAGAGATATTGATTTTTCTCTTCCCTGTTTAAATTAATTTGGCAACATGTGTCTGGCAGGGGTGGTCAGCGTTACTCTCCGAGGGACACTGGGCTTTAGGGAGTGGGTTGTGGACTGTGTATTATTCATCAACGGGGTTCAATCGCCCGAAACAACAAAAGCTGGGTAATGAATTGGACTGAACTAGTTCATGACAAATTCTAGTTGCCAGTTCTGGCTACAGTTGCTATAGTGTATGTTAGAGTGCTTTAATATTGTAATCTTACAACAACCTGTCAGTCCTAAAACTGTACGTCAAATTGCTCTAGCCTTGTCTATAACTTTATCTGTACTCACTTAGTTAACCTAAATGTGAACAAAGGTTGATAATTACTTCCCCAGATAACTACAAAAATAAATAAAACTAATTAATTTCATGTAAATATCAATTAAATGTGTTGTCTTTGATTACAGTGTTTGTGTGCCATTGCTTGTTATATGTTTGTAGCAGTACCCATCAATGTTCTCAGTGTTTGTAGCAGTATTATACCACCAATGTTCTCAGTGTTTGTAGCAGGTATTATACCCATCAATGTTCTCAGTGTTTGTAGCAGTATTATACCACCAATGCTCTCAGTAATTCTAGTGGATATTATGTACCTTTGGTACCAATTAGTATTTCAGTTCTTTCCCCGTGAAATTCGTATTTCTACCATTATGGCCTATCAGCATTCTTATGTTAGTAGTTTAGAGATGATGAGGCTATTATTTAAATATCATCTGCTTTCATTTTCATGAAATACTATTTGGAAACCCTTTAAGAAATTTACCCTAAACAAACCCTAACAAAATCCATACGCCATATTTTACTTCCCAGGTGGTCTTGTCCATAGAGAGATTGATGCCTTATACTATGCAGCCACTTATGTGTCTTTATTCATATTAACTAAATTACTTATGGTTCCTCGCTGGCTCTCATTTTAAATATCAGCAATAGATATAAACGGTATATTGTGAAATAAGAACCAAACTACTCTTATCTCAAGATAACGACGTCGAATATTAATTAAACATTTACTAGATTTTCTAAAAAATATATTTAAATATGAAGTCTTGAAAATTATTTTTAATGAACTGATTGTATCATTTTGTCTAGTGTTTCACAATATTGTCCTAGTTTAAATTTGGAAGATCCTCCTATGTTTTCTAAATATCTTACTAGGGTCGTATAATGTCGATATAGTAACCATAATGTCTCAGAACTAACAAATCATCTTAGTTCCAGTTCTCAAATAAATGGGTTTCAGAAAGTTTTGACAGTTTACTTTCATTTATTTGACACACGCTAATTGGTTTCTATTAGTATTAAGAACATTTTTATAACAAACAGTAAAGTCTGGAATTAATACTCTCTTTTTGGTATGAAGCTACACATTTTACAACAAACATTCAAAACTATAATTTATTGACAGTAAACTTTAAAAATAAAACTATTATTAACTTGGAGAGGCCCAATATCAATACAGTTCAGTTTTTCTAGAGTAAAATTAATACAAAATATATTAATTAAGGTTTTCATAAAATATATATACAAGTGATCTGCTGTCAAAAATAACTAGAAAAAACAACTATCAAAGCGACTTAACTTTAAACCACTCTGAATAAAAAAATATTAATATAAAATGCAAATTATCAAGAATTTAAGTAACCCCATCGCTGGGCACACGGGTAAAGGCGTCACTCTCATAAGACTTGGTTTGCTAGTCATGGGAGATCACGGTTTGAGTTCCAGCCAGGTGTACAGATGGTTTATTTCCCCAAATTACTCACCAATCTCCTACCACGCAAATATTCTCGTACATTTACTTTAAAATCTACCTTCCTCGTCATTAGCCCATTCTCCCGGCTGGAGACTAATACATTAGTTTACACTTGTTTAAATCAGTCCAAACACATTTTGACTCAACAGGCGACCAAATCAAACTCTCCCCCCCACTAATTCTTACTATTGGTTTGGTCTATACTCATGATACGTGTTAATTATGCTAGTGTGGTAAGGTAGAATAAGGTAGAATACCTGCGCTTACTGGAGGGAGAGGGAGAAAACATTCATGAAAGAACACTCTCAGTACTCCCAGTCAAGACTCAAACTTTGACCTCCACGTCCCTGGAAGACCAGAATAAATTAGCTAAACATTTAAACCACGTAAGTTTTTTGGGTATATCGATCTCTCGTATCGACCTGTAGTCGAACATCAATATCTGGTCCCTAATTAGGAGGGTCGTTGCCTCCTTGATGAGCTTCGTGTTTGTTATCACTGACTTCACGTGAGCACGGAAGAAAGAACAGCCTCAAAACTTTTCAAGTACCGGTCGTGTTTAGCCTCTCTCCAACCTCGTGTGACGTCACTCTGTCACGTGGTCAGTTCAGTGCACTAAGAGTTTCCAACAAATAATGTGTTCACTCACGTTCTCTTGGACCGTGGGCTTATAAAACATCGAGCAGATCTATTTGTTCCATAACTCAATTTTCAATCCGGTTAGGTTTGTCGCCAGTGTAATGTGACCGCTGTTAAGGTCAAGCCCCCTCTCCACCAGGAGCGCTGTGGTCGAGCAACCGCTAACTAAACGAGCAGAGAGCTATCAGAATGGCCGACTGCGGTCGTACATTGCCCAATCGGCGGAAAACCTCAGTGACATCATTACATAGGAACTACGTAGTACCCTCGGCCGATTAGCTTACCATCATTTTGTTAGTCAGATTAGACTGATAACGTTATGTGTTAGCCTGTTACTTCCTGTTACTTTCGTAGGCAGATCATTGTAACAAGTACCGTGAAGAACTCTTAGAGTAGTTGTATTTGATTCAAAAGTAATGTAAGTAAACACATTGCGATCAATACAATTGTCACGGACATGACTCCATTACTTTTAGTGTGTTACTTAGACCTGATTGGGGTTCAAACCAAATAACACTATAGTATATTTGAAATAATAACATATGTTTTTATTCTTCTATGCCAAACACACAATTGTAACAACTACAAAGTAACATGTAGCCTGTGACAGTGCTACTTGACTCGTATGTATCCACACATAATTGTAACAAAGACCAAGGAACATTTGACTTGTGACAGTAAGACTTGACTCAGATATTTCCACATACAATTGTAACAGAGCGCATGAAGCATTTGACTTGTGGCAGTGTTTCTTGGCTTCATATCCACCCCACTAACTATGCTCAATTAAAAACCAAACGTTCATTTGTCCGTTCGTTCTCGTTATCTCTAATTGTCAGTCGGTAGTCCACACCAATCAACAGCTTAATTAGGATAATGCTGCAACATATGCAGTCTCGTTGCAGTTGAATCTCGGTGTAGCACGCAGCGCTGTTTTAGGGTAAGAGGAGTTTAGTAAATAAATTCACTCTGTAAGAAAGAAAACATTAACTACAATAGAATAATTGAAGTTTGAAAATAATCTCAAGTTTGACTCAGCTGAACTTGTATTTATGACAACCTTCACCATTTCTTTGTATCATGGCATATTTTGTGACAGAGTTGTTAGGATTGTTTCAACATTATTAGGAGTTGTTGGAGATTTATCAACAATTATTTTAGTTTCTAGGATTACATTAACAAGAGATCGAATTTATAGGGTTGTGTCAACATTATTAAGAGTTGTTGGAGATGTATCAACAAGGATTTGAGTTTCTAGGGTTACATTAATAAGGGATCGAATTTATAGGGGCTTGTCAACATTATTGGGAGATTTATCAACAATAGTTTGAGTTTATAGGGGTGTATCAACACTAAGATGATTTTTTGGGGATTTATAAACAGTCTAAGGAGTTTTTACGGATGCATCAACAATAGTTTTAATTACTATGATTATATCAACACTATTAGGAGTTGTTGGGGATGTATCAACATAGGGATGAGTTTCTAAATTTACATATACGTTAAGCTGTGTTGGTGTACTTGTATCGAAGTGGAACTAAGTTGTTAGACTTGTATTGAAGTGGAACCAGGTTGATAGTCTTGTATCAACATGGGGCTGAGTTGATAGACTTTTGTCAGTGGGAGGCTTTGTTTTTATGATTGTATCAAAATAAGAATGAGTGGCTAGATTCTTATCAACTTGGGGCTGTGTTGATAGCCTTGCATGAGTGAAATTCTAGTAGGCCTACCTGATTGATGGAAATGAGGTGTTCTATCTTATCGTGAGACTGAAGCTACTTCATTTAAATAATGTAATTATTGTCAGTGGGGCGGGGTGATTGGAGTATAGCCCAAAGTGCCCTTATTTCCATCTGTCACGCTCTTGACAGTCACACTAGTATCTGTCACTGGTTTAGGATATAACAGCTGAGTGGACCTCATCTGTCCGCCTACAATCAGAGTACAGAGCCGGGTTTTACATACTAAAGTTCTTCCGACGAGCTTTTTCTATGGCTGTAACTCGTCAAGCAATCTACAGAGTATAAGACAACTTTACAAATACACGAAATATATTGTTTACTACCGAGTAAATTGTGAATTAGATATGTTTATCTGCCGACAAAAGGCTACACGAATCAACCCACGCTTTATCCATCGGTTGCAGACTAACTGATAGAGATTTACGGTTATCCTACCAAAAAAGTTTACTAGCAAATACACTGTAGTTATGCACGGTCGTACTACCAGGACAGTTTAGTAGCAATCATTCTGTAAATATACACGGTCATCCCACCAGGACAGTTTATTAGCAATCAGACTGTATGTAGGCACGGTCGTTCCACCAGGACAGTTTAGTAGCAATCAGACTGTATGTAGGCACGGTCGTCCCACTAGAACAGTTTAGTAGCAATCAGACTGTAGATATACACGGTCATACCACCAGAACAGTTTAGTTGCAATCAGACTGTAGATATACACGGTTGTCCCACCAGGACAGTTTAGTAGCAATCAGACTGTAGATATACACGGTTGTACCACCAGAACAGTTTAGTAGCAAACAGACTGTATGTAGGCACGGTCGTCCCACTAGAACAGTTTAGTAGCAATCAGACTAGATATACACGGTCTTACCACCAGAACAGTCTAGTAGCAATCAGACTGTAGATATACACGGTCGTACCACTGGGACAGTTTAGTAGCAATCAGACTGTAGATATACACGGTCTTACCACCATGACAGTTTAGTAGCAATCAGACTGTAGATATACACGTTCGTACCACCAGGACAGTTTAGCAGCAATCAGATTGTAGATATACACGGTCTTACCACCAGAACAGTCTAGTAGCAATCAGACTGTAGATATACACGGTCGTACCACCAGGACAGTTTAGTAGCAATCAGACTGTAGATATACACGGTCTTACCACTAGAACAGTTTAGTAGCAATCATACTGTAGTTATACACGGTCGTCCCACCAGGACAGTCTAGTATTAATCAGACTGTAGATATACACGGTCGTACCACCAGGACAGTTTAATAGCAATCAGACTGTAGATATACACGGTCGTACCACCAGGACAGTTTAGTAGCAATCAGACTGTATGTAGGCACGGTCGTCCCACCAGAACAGTTTAGTAGCAATCAGACTGTAGATATACACGGTCTTACCACCAGAACAGTCTAGTAGCTATCAGACTGTAGATATACACGATCTTACCACCAGGACAGTTTAGTAGCAATTAGACTGTAGATATACACGGTCGTACCACCAGGACAGTTTAGTAGCAATCAGACTGTAGATATACACGGTCTTACCACCAGAACAGTCTAGTAGCAATCAGACTGTAGATATACACGGTCGTACCACCAGGACAGTTTAGTAGCAATGACACGGTAGATGTTAGCTCTTGTTGCTTTACCCCAACCTCCATTAATAAAGGGGGTGGGATACAGTTTTGATTCATCGCCCCAATAACTTACAATAATGAGCCCAACACAAGGGCGTGAGGCTCCGGGCGTAGTGTCACACAGCGCTGCATGATGCCGCGTACATGTGGCAGATTTTTTCGGTACTCGGTCATTTTCACAGCTCAATTACTATAACTCAAGATACTGTTATATTATTAGAACTAGTGTGATCACCGTTAAGCTAAGCGAGCAGGACTAGGTAACTGGATTAATAGTGCAACTTTTGACAAATGTAGTCCACTTTCAGTGTATTCGATTTTGTTTAAATCCAGGACTGATTTTCTTGGTAGAAAAGAAGGAGTTTGCTTACATCTACCATCCTCTCCATTTCCTCAAAGTTAACTCCTCTCATCATATATCAATGTTCTCCCGTGTTGTGTAATAATGCAGTATAATATTACAACTACAAGCACAACTAGTACTTTCCCTTGTGGTGATACAATTCAGCATGTCGTGCAGCTAGTACTCTCCCGTGCAGCTACAAGCACATCTAGTGCTCTCCCGTGTAGTGATATGATTGATGATATCATACAACTACAAGCACAACTAGTTTTATCGGATGTGACGTGTTTTTTTAGTCAGGTTGAAAGGTTTTGACCCCTATAACCAATCAGTTTCTACTGTACAGAATGTAGCAAACATCATCTACCATCCACCCAGCGACCTGAAGAGACCAGTAATTGAAGGGGCAATTTAATGGTAACCCCATTTGTTGGAAGTGGACTCTGCCCCCAGCTACGCGGCCGGAGCGGGTTATGTTGCCAGATTCAATAATCGTTTCATCTGTTATTTCCAGCAGCGGAGACTTCATATTTGTACGTCATATTGTTTCTTCTTCCTTTAGGAACCTCATTTTGTTTCTTGTTCTTTTACAGAGATACACTGCAAAAATATTATTTATTATTTGTTTACCTGTACTGCTCTCTATACTGGGGTGTTGAGCAATGTTGCTCTCTCTGATAAGGTGTTTACCAATGTTGCTCTCTCTGATGAGGTGTTGAGCAATGTTGCTCTCTCTGATGAGGTGTTGAGCAATGTTGCTCTCTATGATGAGGTGTTGAGCAATGTTGCTCTCTGTGATGAGGTGTTGAGCAATGTTGCTCTCTCTGATGAGGTGTTGAGCAATGTTGCTCTCTCTGATGAGGTGTTGAGCAATGTTGCTCTCTCTGATAAGGTGTTTACCAATGTTGCTCTCTATGATGAGGTGTTTACCAATGTTGCTCTCTGTGATGAGGTGTTTACCAATGTTGCTCTCTCTGATGAGGTGTTGACTGTTTATCTTTCGGATTGTGTGATAGATTAGAACATTATTTAAGCGATATATTTGATTACACATTCAAATCCTCTATGTAAACAAAACATAAATATTAATGATTTTATAACTAAATGAAATAATTAAATATTTATAAAACATAATATCTCTGAGTGTCCAATTTTAATATATACATATATTTATAGTAAGGAGAGAAACTGCATCGTCCTTGAATAGATGTAGTGACACCTCCTCAAGAGAAAACTGTTTCAGTTTAGCTATCTAAGTCAGAGTCAAGCACACTATCCATGTAGCCAGGCCTGTCTCCCAGGTCAGAGTCAAGCACACTATCCATGTAGCCAGGCCTGTCTCTCAGGTCAGAGTCAAGCACACTATCCATGTAGCCAGGCCTGTCTCTCAGGTCAGAGTCAAGCACACTATCCATGTAACAAGGCCTGTCTCTCAGGTCAGAGTCAAGCACACTATCCATGTAGCAAGGCCTGTCTCTCAGGTCAGAGTCAAGCACACTATTTGTGTAACCAATACTACCGTCCAAATTATAATAATAGTTTGTAAAATGTAAAAACTCAGTACCAATGTTGTTCTTCAAACCAATGGTAATATGAGACATAAGATAGAATCAGATAATTGAATCAATACGATAAGAATATATACAAACTAGTATGAGACAATTTATTTGGGCCAACACGAATATATATATAAAAGCTAGAATGATACAATGACCCAAACCAATCGAATGCATGCAAGCTAGAGTGAAATAATGTATCGAAATAGAGGGTATCAAATATGTTTCACAAAATTATTTTTTTACCCTGTGCTGTTGTTGTTGGGTTGAAGAGTGAAAGTTGATTGGAAACGAGATCTGAGAGCAGAATGAAAGGAGAGCGGAAGATTGAAACACAGGCGATTACAATCAACTCGGTAGGATTGGTTTAACAGATGGAAAAAATGATTGGAAATTAAACTTATAAACTTATTAAAACTATTGCATTACATTCCACCGCTCTTCTCTCTAGATTTCATAAATGTTAAATATATAGGATTTCTCGAATTTTAATAAGTATTATAATATTGTAGCTAAAAGTAATTCTTTCAGAACAATACAATAAACAATACAGGCCCGGACTTTGGACGAGTTCATTTTGTGAAAGTGTTTTCTGTTAAACGTATTTTAAACCTTTATCCGATGCTTGTTAAGCGTTAAATAAAAATGGCTTGACATGAAGTGATGTCGGTATTTTGCTGGACGTGAAGGAAATTGTTCTGCCCCTGGTATAAAACTTCCTGCACAGCTCATTCCGGGGAGAAGTATAGTATAAAGATTAGCACTCTTTTCTCCCTTTCCTTGTGAACACATTTTATTCCTCCTGATCTCCCAGACGAACATTTTAATCAAGGTGGCTATGCTAATGCTCGACACATTAACAGCTTCTAAACAAAAACAGGAGAACTCTCTAGATAAAAATAAACATTACATTCCTTCAGGAGATGTTAATCCTTTTAGCAGAGGAAGACACTGCGTTTTCTTTGCAAGGAGATGGACAAACTTTTTATCTTCAGAGTTAATTTTCTTTTTCCTCTACTGGGACTTATATTACCTACTTTTGTTCCGTTGCTAGATTTTAAGCATTAAATGTGTGCCTCACATTAAGTTTGCTTGGGATTTGCATATTTTTTAAAAGAATTAAAAACAGTGCCATTCATTTCAGAAAGAACCATTTCAAAGGATTTTTTCCTTGACAAAGTTTCAAATATCTCTCAGCTATATGCTATATATTTTGTATTTATACATATTTCTTCGAAGTCTTCATAACGAGCAAACTACTCAGAATAAATTAATCTGATGAATACCTAAAATCCAATGCAGGAAAAAATTGAAATTAACTGCAAAGTTCTAAGAACTTTATTTTAAGATTTTTTCATATATGAATACATTAAATTGATTAAAATATTTTATAAAAATACATCATTAAAAGGTACATAAAATAGTAATATTTATAAATTATTAAGCTAAGCTACGTAATATAAAATGCGTAAGAATCTTTAATCCATTTTTAAAAAAATTTCAAAATGAAATAAATTGCAAATTTGAAGAGTTAAGTTTTTATGCAAGTTTATATTAGTTGAATCAATAAATTGTTTATGCTTGGCATATATTAATTTTCTATTTATAATTAATGAAATATCACAAATATTAAATATGGTGTATGATCCAAACTAGATCTACAGCAATGGTTTGAAAGTAAACTAAGATTATTATTAATAATACCAGTATTATTAATCTTTTGTTATTTTATTTAAATCAGGTTTATTCGGGACATGCAGTCTAGTTAATCACGATGTATCTGTAGGCTGATGCCTCACCTTACATATCATACATGTAATAAAATAAAAATATGATAATTTATTACATATTTTTGAGTACACTCTTTCAAAATTATATGCAATTCTTATTTTACGTTTCTTAGGTCTATTCTGATGATATTTTTAAAACATCTTGAGACGATTTAATAAATTTTCATAATATTTAGTCATATTAGTACTTATATTATTTAATCAAGTCTAATACCCATTTTGTTATATCTTAATTCCTTTTTACAAACATTTGTTATTCCCCCCTTACCAATAGGGCGTGAGCGCAGGAATGGGGGCTTATGGGTTCAATCCCTTCCCCCAAATTTTTCCGAAGTTTTTAATATTAAACTTAGAAAAAGGCCTTTTATCAAACTTCAAATAACTTATAGAGGCATTCACTCTTCAAAACACTTCCAGACCACTCCAAGTAGCTTCTAGAGGCCTTTAATTTTTTTTTTAAATCAGGTGAATATCATTATAAATGGCTTCTAGAAGCATCCGATTTTTAAAAAAGTAGGGGTCGCTCCAAATAGTTTCTATATGCATAAAAAATATTTAAAAAAATTCTGAGTGAGAGCTACTTCAATTTTCTTTTAAAAGTATTTAATTTTCAAAAATCTTTCAGGGGAAGACCACTTTTATCAGCTTATAAAAGCATCTAGTTATTTTTTTAATCCAGGCGAGGACCATTCCAAATAACTTCTAAGGGCAACCAATTTTAAAAATTTGCTGGTGAAAGACTATTTCAAATAATTTCTAGTGGCATCTAGTTTTTGAAAAAATGAATCTAGAAACAATCTAAATAGCTTCTAGGGACATTAAAATTTCGAAAAAAAATCTGGGTGAGGACAACTTCAAATGAATTATATGAACTTAATTTTGAAAAAAAGATCAGGTGAGCACGTCTTAAAAAATCTTTTAGAAGCATCCAATTTTTAAAAAAAAATTCCGAAGGAGAACTAATTCAAATAGACACTAGGTTTGTTCATACTTCAAAAAACTAAGGGTGAACACTTTTCTAAATGATTATTAAAAGAGTATAATTTTCAAAAATTCTACAAACGATGACAACTATAAATCGCTCCTAGGAGCATCCAATTTTCTGATATTAACTGGAGGAGATGATGGTAGAAAGTCCCTTGAACAATCTTTTGTTACTTTCCTTGCCCTCCCCACTTCCCCTCTTATACAACCAACTTCCACCACTATTGTATAAAACAACAATGTTCTTAAGTCTTAAACCTAATGTCATAAACTTACGATTTTGAAACTCTCCCTCAAAATTAAGTTTTCCCCACGCCCGTGCAAGAGAGTATTCGTTAACTTGTAAAAAAGTGTTGGTATTATATTTTCATATGTTTTCTAGGGTTAATAAAATATAAAAACATTTTATACTGTCTTTTCATAATGTGGTGATTATGAGACTGCCTTTAAAACAAATCTGAGTAGTGTTACTAAAGTATTATTTTGTAATAATTATATTTATACAGTATACTCTCAACGATTTCAAATCCTTATCCATGAATGTGGTACTAGTTTTATATTAACTTAGATTTAAAAAACTTTATTTCAATATTTCTTAATTTATTTAAATATAGGGGTAATAGTAGTTATTGTAGCTGTAATTTTAATAGTTGTAGTAGCAGCAACTAATCCCAAATAATTCCACATCAAACTAGTGTTTTCAAGTCAGGGCCAGGCTGAAAGTAAAAGTTTATCGGCAGTAATCTCAGCCCACCAGACAGATTACGTGGAGCCGGGGATGAAATGAGATCAGCTCCATCCCCCCTTCCCCTCTTGGGTTCATCAGGCGGTGGAAGAAGTGTTACGGGACGGAGGAGCCCATAAAGCTAACAACATTGTTTGGACGAGGGCGGAGCTAATTTTCTTTCGCAATTATCTCCCGATTACGACTCTATGAGAGCCGAGTTTATCAGATAGTAAGGACAGCAACTCGGAGTTTCACAACAAGCTACATCAAGGACTTAGGCGACATTCATGTATTACAACAAACATCAAACAATATGAGAACCTTGTTAAATTAATTACGTCGTGAGACATCTGACATTACGTTTCGTACAGTTGTGTATTGCGGGGTGTATTGTCATATAATATAGGGGACACTTTAAATATCCATTTGAACCACTGACGCCGTGAGATGGATCTAATACTACATTTCATACAGTTGTGTGCTGAGGGGTGTATTATCATTTAATACAGGAGACAATATAAATATCCACGTAATCTGCTGACGCCGTGAGATGGATCTAATACTATATTTCATACAGTTGTGTGTTGCGGGCTGTATTATCATTTAATACAGGAGACAATATAAATATCTACGTAATCTGCTGACGCCGTGAGTTGGATCTAATACTATATTTCATACAGTTGTGTGTTGCGGGCTGTATTATCAAATACAAGGAGGCGTGTAAAATATATTGTATTATAACGTAAACTCTATTTCGGTAGTTGAAATGATTGTTGTGAATGTTTATTACGAGTGTAATGCAAGTTTCTCCAAGGTGTATAATCTGCTTGTGTTTGAGGAGAATTTCCCATCTCGTGGCTGGAGGGGTGATTCCCCGAACAGTCGTTACCTCACTATCCACGCTTATCTCTCCAACTCACACAATCGACTGTTTAAAGCGTGCCCGGAGACCTCTCCAACAGGATCGTGGAGAGAATAGGGGAACGGTTAGCACTAATGGCTCTGATTCAAATGACAGGAGCTCGGTCCTGAACACTTTTGATGAGGGTTTTCCCGCACAATGTGATATGTTATCAATATATCTAGATGAATGATTTTACAGTTATTTTAGAACATGCCTTTTCATACATTCTGTCAGACTAGATGGCTGGAGATTATGTTAGGAAATGCTGACATGGTAATAGTATACATGAAGACTTTCTTTCAACTTTTCAACCACTCTATCCTGATCTCTTCGCCAACTCCTACTTCAAATATACCTTGCTGAACCCGAGTAGGGCTGAGAGAGATTTCAGGTCCTTTAATAATCTGGTTCTAAGTTGAGGTATAACATTATATATATATATATATATAGTTCCAAGGGGAGCGGTAACATCATTGCTCTGATTACAAGGTGAGAGGTACATCAGTTCTCCAGTTCTCTAGTTCTCTTACCCCAATGTGACTGGTAACATCATTCCTCTGACTCCAATATGAGAGGTAACATCAGTCATATTACTCTAAGGTGACAAGTAACATACTCTAAGGGTAGAGGTAACCTCAGTCATATTACTCTAAGGTGACAAGTAACAATACTCTAAGGGGAGAGGTAACCTCAGTCCAAGTTGATAGAATATATCAATAACTAAGTGTATACTGTTAGTATGTCGTTGTCAGCAGTTAAATGGTGGTAATGGTAATGGTAGGGATGTACACCCTGAGAGGTATCAGTCTTACGCTGGTGGATTACACTTTGGCCCTATCTTATAAGCTACAACCTATAATAATACAAGGTATATGAAGGGTACCTGTGGGCTAGGATGTTCATCATCGTGATCAATTCCGGTACCTGTACATCGCGATGGTCAACCTTTGTCTCTGTGTCATCGTGATGGTCAACCCTAATTAATGGCACATATTTGTGGCTAGCCCTTATTTCTGTAACATTATAATGTCCCTAAAGATTTGTGGTCGTTAAGACTTTTCTTTTGACATCATCATTGTAAGCCCTTGTTCCTGTGACATAGTGTTGATCAACCCTTTTTTTCATGTGACATTGTGGTGGTCGATTATTGTACTTGTGACTCTGGGGCGAACGGGGTTTGACACTTGTTCCTAAATAATCCCGTGGGTCAGCCCTTGTTATTGTGAAATCGTTGTGGTCGCATACATCTAAGCAATCATGATAGGCAGACCTTGTTCCTGTATCATCCTAGTAGTTGATCCTTGATCTGTGACATCATGGTCATCAACCCTTTTCCCAGTGACCTTATGGAGGTCAACCTTTTATGGAACATCGTGAGGGGCAACCCATGTTATTGTAATATATTGGTGGATAATCATTCCACCTAGGCCATCGTGGTGGTCAACCCTTGTCACTGGACCATCGTGGTGGTCAACCCTTGTCACTGGACCATCGTGGTGGTCAAACCTTGTCCCTGAACCATCGTGGTTGTCAAACCTTGTCCCTGGACCATCGTGGTGGTCAACCCTTGTCGCTGGACTATCGTGGTGGTCAAACCTTGTCCCTGAACCATCGTGGTGGTCAACCCTTGTCCCTGGACTATCGTGGTGGTCAAACCTTGTCCCTGGACCATCGTGGTGGTCAACCCTTGTCCCTGGACCATAGTGGTGGTCAACCCTTGTCACTGGACCATCGTGGTGGTCAAACCTTGTCACTGGACCATCGTGGTGGTCAAACCTTGTCCCTGGACCATCGTGGTGGTCAACCCTTGTCACTGGACCATCGTACTAGGGTCGTGTACCGAGATGACCGCTGTGGGACCCATTTTACTTTGAGAACAGACCGACTTTAACTAGTGTTAGTGTTACTGCGAGTGTTTAAATCAGGACAGGAGTGAATGTGTTCTGCTAACCTCAGGTAGAATAGTCCTTCTCCCCTTCCATACACCCTGCTGGTCCTATTCAGGAGTATGAGTGGGGCTAGAAGGATCTATGTTCGTATCACTAGTGAATTTAGTGCATTGAAACAACATTCTTAATATTGCTTTGACACTAAGAACCACACAACTGTATTGACAGTGTTAACCAACATTCATACGACTGTATTGACAGTATTAACCAACATTCATACGACTGTATTGACACTGTGAACCAACATTCAAACGAATGTATTGACACTATGAACCAACATTCAAATTAATGTATTGACACTGTGAACCAACATTCAAATGAATGTATTGACACTGTGAACCAACATTCAAACGAATGTATTGACACTGTGAACCAACATTCATACGACTGTAGTTCATACGCTTGCTTTGGTGCTCAGAACCCACATTCATTTTAAATCTTTGACACACTGAACATTATTAACACAATATCATCAGAAAAACACTTAATTCTTTGTGACGTAAAAATGTGTTCAAGTAGTATTGACTGTATTGACACGTATTGCTTACGTAAGTGTAGAATGTATCAATAAACTTGAGTAACAAATATAACTATTTTAAGATACATTTTTTATCACTAAAACTTCAAGATTGCACATTATTATCATAAAAACTTTAAGATTGTACTTTCTGAAATGATAAATTTGTATCTTTCTGTCATGAAAAATCAATGCTTGTACCTATCTTTCATGAAAATCTAAATTGTGTGCTCTTTTGGCTAAGAAAACTTGAGCATCATACCTTTTCATGGAAACTTGAAGATAAGTCCTTACCATCCCAAGGCAACGAGGTTGTAAATGAGCATTTCGGTAGGGGTGCTATCTAGCGGCGGGCAATCCAACTGTTAGTGGGGGTTATTACTGGCATGTCTCCATGCCCGGGATAGAGTTTCCTGGCTCTCACCCCGCCCCCCCCTCCTCTTTGTTATGCCAAGTGACTGGTTATTGCGACCAATCACGTTCTTGAATCCAACTAAAGGATTCCACCAACAGTTTCTACATTTCCGAGAGTTGTTCGTTGGCTCAAAGATTTTTATTGGCTTGTTCAACTTAATCTAAAGTTCACTGAAGATTAAATTTGAAAACGAGATTTCAAGCGGTTTACATCCAACACTACAAAACTTGAGAAAATCTGTGGTAAAAACACAAGCAGTGTACAGCCACTACTACACAAATTGATATAACTTACTAAGGGTATCACAATAAATGTACAGTACATCTAACAACTTAAAAATAAGTAAACTTGCAATCAGAAATACAATACATGTAGTCTATATACAACGACATACAACATGAGTAAACTTGAAATCAGATGACGAGAATTGTGGCCTTTTTAGTGCAACATTACATTTTGCCAACCATAATACCATAAAATGTAGGGGATATATTTATAATTTGTAGAAAATTATGGATAATTTCAAAATCTCCCAGTTTTGTAAACAAATGTATTATAAGACGCTATAGTATGTTACATCTCTGAGTGCTTTATTCACTAACAAGTAGAAGTACCCGGCGCTGACTATGGATTGTGTGGTTGGTTACCCCTGGCAACTCTTTTATTTGCTTCAAACAGAACAGACATAAATAAAACCTGTTCATTTTATTTCTTCTGATTCTGTTATTAATGAATTTTAAAAAAATCGAATCCAAATTTTAAAATTCCGGCTTCGAGGTGTGCAGAGGCTACTTTTTTTTTAATTTCAGACCTCTGTGTGTGATAGATCAATGCTCATGAAAGACACATATACACAAACTATTAATTGTATTAATATAGCTAGATAGATGATAGAAGAATATAACAAGTTACAATGTACACGCTCCAATCATACATAGATCGCTTGATAATAGCATATACAAGCGGGTCTACTGATCACTTTTAGGGCATGACGTCCTAATTAACACCACTAATAGCAGAATGTATAGTATCGGTTCTGCCTCTCAAAGTGACTGCGCGCATAGCCTAACTATTAAGGAATGAGGCCATGTAGATATTGTACATTTATTGGACACGATGAGAATCTCAACAAAGTTTTAATGAATGAACCACACACGATGTTTGCTTTTCGACTTCAAAAAACAATATGTTGGTTGTTTTCTTTCCGAGAGCTGCCCCAAATATTCCGGGAGATACCTCGAGGTTTTGTGTAGTCAGTCTGGAAATGTACACAGGAGACAATATAACAGGCTATTAAAAAATGTGTGTGTTTGAGAGGCCCAGAACATGGCTAGCTGGCCAATCACAACTTTCTAATCTCACAGTCCCTTCATGCGTGAACAACTGGAGGCGTAGACCACAATGGTAGCTTAACGAGTATTTTCATGGAATATCCTGAAATATAGACCTCTAGTACCATCTCTGTGCCCTCAGTACCCTTTAGTGTCAGTGCACCAGCACTCGCTGGGGGAGGGATTTGAAAAATACCACTCAACAGCATCAGATGGAATTTGTTAGGTTTTCTTGGGTTAGAGTCATGAGCGTGAACCTTGCACTATGTTCCTGCAAGTATTCATCAGGAGGTATTGAGAACCCTGCAGAGTGTTCCTGCAGGTATTCATCAGGAGGTATTGAGAGCCCTGCAGAGTGTTCCTGCTGGTATTCATAAGGCGAGCTTGGCTCATATACAGTAGTGTAAACCTTATTTTAGGTATTCGAAGGCTGTCCCTGGGTGAGATATAGGTGTTTAATCTCTCGTAGGTGTTCGGTTAGTCAGCTTCTTGTATATCTGACACAGCCTGTATTGAGAGCAAATACCTCCTAGAGACTTGTTAAATATTCAATCTGGGAAGAATAGGTTCCTGCCTTCATCTTAATATATTTTTCCTGGGAATTTCTGTAAATTAGCTCGGTCATAGAACATGGCTACCACTCGCCTCGAATCGTCAAACTAGGAGAGCCGTAGAACATCTTACCACGACAAGTGAAATCTTTAAAAAAAATGGTTTTGGTAATGTTTGAAATAATCTGTCAATATTAGGCAGTAAAATTAAGAATACAGTTTTTTTTGTATCACCGCAACTTATTACCGGTTCAGGTTAAACGCATATATAATAATTATTACTCTAATGGGGTAGAGATGAGTGAGGAAGAAATTTAGTTGTAATCTACTCGAATTTGTGTTGAAGGAGAGTAGGACACTATTCAGGGAAAACCACCCTCAGCAGACCAGACGAGGATTTGAAACCCAATCTCCTTATCATGGGCAGACCAGTACAACATGAGAGTAACACTTTGGGGCTTAGACCATTCTACTACTGAAGCAGGTAATAACACAAATAATAATACTTATGTAATAATGTGATTTAATATATTTAACAAAAGAAATTGATAAGTAACCATTATAACCAACATAATATATGTATAAAATTGACTATTATATATAAAAGTCTATATATACATATAAAAGTCTATATATACATATATATAAATTATATACCTCATAAATAAAGATTTGTAAATATTTAATTGTTTGAATTATAACTAAAAGTAGAAGAAAAAATTAGCTATATACATTTTTTTGAAATATTAAAATTGATAAACAGAATGAAATGATTTAAAAAAATTATAGCATTGGTTATAATATGGATAAATAAAAAATTAAAAACATAAAAAAATTGAAAGATTCTTTTAACTGCCTTGCAATGAATACAATAAAAATGTTCTAATTAAATTTAAAGGCTGAACAATACATTTAACAAATAAGCTAATACTCTATTAAGTGATGTGAATGAAATATCTAATATTGTTTGGCAATACAAAATTGAATAAATATTTTAAAAGTAGGTTTAACTTTTGTATATTTTGGATATTGATCCATTTATATTTAATATAGCAGATAATGATATCTGTGGAAGTTTCAACGACTTGTTTCTATGCATTTTCATTATCTTCAGGTCTTAATTTCGAGGCTAGGTCTTAATCCCCCCACAACGTTATTGTAAGAAATTTGTAGTTAGGATAGCTGTCCAAATTTAGATTTTTAACTAAATAATTAATAAATTAAATTAAATTATGTAATTATGGTTAATTTAGACAATTTTTTTGTTCAAATCTCTATCTATAAATCACAATCAATGTTAGACATATATTTTCTTAGCCATAGTAGTTACTTATAATTTTATTTTGTTAAATATATTTAATAATCTCATTTCATAAATATTATCAGATGTATTAATAGTTTTACTGTCTAATGTGGAGCAATAAATTGCAATACAATATTTACTTTAATATTTTCATAATTTTAAAATTGTGTAAATTTGCTTTGATTCTCATATGTTGCACAAGTAAAGGCATATTTAGTAGTAGCAACAAAAACTAGAAATATTATCAAAATGCCACTATGCCCTGACTAGGTGCTGATAGGACCAGAAGATCCACCAAGTTTTGTGCTCCAGGCATTTATTCACTCCAGGAATCCGGCTAATATTGTAAATAAGTGGCCATTCACGGGGAGAGAAATTCGATACATTTTATTGGTCGAATGGTTGGACTCGCTTTTATAACGGACACCGTTTATTTTAGTATAGGCAAGGGTGGGGGGGAAAAAATTAAACTGAAAGAAGCGTGAAGCGAGTTGATTAAAATTCCTGTCCACATAATAATGGGTGTGTGTGCTCTGATAGGTCCCAATGATCGCAACCGGGACTAGACTCGTCTGGCGGTGATGAGAATAGTTGTAGTAGCATTCAATGTTGTACTAAACACAGAGTTTCTCCTTACATTACTTAATACAAAAAAACTATTAATACTTGATATAAAACAAGATATAATGCATGGGATGGAAACATAATCTTTTAATCTATGGACGCTGGCCTAGAAGAACGTTAGAATAACACAACTGAATCTCTAGGACAGGACTAAAGAGGAAACACAACACAACCAATAGGACAACACAACATATTTACTAGGACAAGGAAACATTAAACACAGCACACTTACTGGGACAAGGAAAGATATGAGACACAGCACACTTACTAGGAAAAATAAAAAGATGGAAGACAGCAGACATACTAGAACAGAACAAAAGATAAAATAAAACATGACTACTAGGAAAACGAATGACCCTGTGTTCCACCTTTGAGGGAGCCTGTAGGTAGATTGGAAGAACCCATAATTCCAGGATTGCAGTTTCCCAGTGCCTGTGGAAGTTCTGGTAGACTGGAAGCCCCGTAGTTCTAAGATTGCATTCTCCCAGTACCTATGGAAGTGCTGGTAGACTGGAAGGCCCATAGTTCTAAGATTGCATTCTCCCAGTACTTATGGAAGTGCTGGTAGACTGGAAGCCCCATAGTTCTAAGATTGCATTCTCCCAGTACCTGTGGAAGTGCTGGTAGACTGGAAGCCCCATAGTTCTAAGATTGCATTCTCCCAGTACTTATGGAAGTGCTGGTAGACTGGAAGCCCCATAGTTCTAAGATTGCATTCTCCCAGTACCTGTGGAAGTTCTGGTAGACTCCAAGCCCCGTAATTCTAAGATTGCATTCTCCCAGTACCTGTGGAAGTGCTGGTAGACTGGAAGCCCCGTAATTCTAAGATTGCATTCTCCCAGTACCTGTGGAAGTGTTGGTAGACTTGAAACCCCGGCTTTTATTTATTGAGCCCGTCTTGTCACTATGATATCGACATTGTCGTGTTACAGCAGGTGTCCATTACCTCGGTTGGAGGGAACATGGTCTCCCCGCAATATATAACCCTTCCCAAGCCCGTTTATCCTTCTCGACAACATTATTCCATTATCATGACTTCATAATATACTTTTAATGGACTCAACTCTTGTCAACTTGTCAGACGTGAGCATAGGCCTTCCTCTAGGAAGTTGACACAGTAATTGGCTTGAAAATGTCAATACAAATTGCATTTATTATCAACATGAGATAAATTAATACAACATTAGTAAACACTAGGTAGAACAACATTGGAAACACCAGGTAGTACAACATCTGTAAACAGCTGGTAGTACAACATCTGGAAACACCAGGTAGTACAATATCTGGAAACACTAGGTAATACAACATCTGTAAACAGCTGGTAGTACAACATCTGGAAACACCAGGTAGTACAACATCTGTGGACATCAGATAATATAACATTTGAAAATACCAGGTAATACAACATCTGGAAACACCAGGTAATACAACATCTGGAAATACCAGAGAACATAACATCTGGAAACATTAAGTAATATAATATATGTAAATAACAGGTATTATAATATCTGAAACATCATGGAATACAACATGTTATACATCAGGGAGTACAGCATCTGGAATCTGTGAGCATATCAAAGATTACAACTGCTTTTATTATACTGGGCTGATGTTAAAAAGCTATGAATGCACAGGAAGTATTCGACTAGGTTGAAAGTCTTGGTCCACGTATGTTTAACATGGATGATAGTCTTGGTCCACGTATGTTTAACATGGTTGAAAGTCTTGGTCCACGTATGTTTAACATGGTTGATAGTCTTGGTCCACGTATGTTTAACATGGATGATAGTCTTGGTCCTCATATCTGATACTAAGGGGACAGTAAAAACTGTTTCACTAAATTTATATGTTGGTAAAACCCCATCCTGACTTGATTATTAATGTCCAAGACATGACTCACAATCATTTATGTTATATCTGCTTCTAGTGTAGAGGAATGATGAAATAAATATCCCTGATTAGAAGTACCAATAATAATGGCCGTGTATGACGTAATATCGAACGTTAGTTTCTTTTAACTAAAGTGAGGTTTCACGTTGAATACGAAGGTAACTCCCAGTCTGACTCAAACTGTTCTACGATAGTGCAATAAATACATTTTGACAACAAGTTACAACATCAGTTAAATAGGGTTAAAATATTAGCCTGGGGTTCAAATCCCAGTCGAGTGTACTAAGTGTGGTTTTCCCCTCAATGATTTTCTACTCTCCATCCACGCAAATACTGGTACATTCCCTCTAAATTCAGCCTTCCTCACCCCCATATCATTAGTATGATTAGTAAAATGATCAAACTAACCTGAAAAGGTAGTTAGACGTGGTTCTAAAAAAAACTGTTAACTGTCTACAAAACTAATAACAATATGCTTGGCCGGAATCTATTGTCCGATATTCGCTGGTAATTTTAGTCAGAAAGAAATGTCCCAACTTCTACTGAGCTAAAAGCTAAACTCTGTTTTAATTGGACATTTGACCGTCGTTTCTAAATTTATCAACACCTGCCATTTAACATCAACTTTTATCCTTCAAAAAAACTAGGATTTTCCTCTCGGTTTGAACTGTAGCACGATTTGTTCATTAAAACTTGTTTCGCCGTTAAAAAAAAAAGAGGGGGCTGAAATAAAAGGCCCTTTCCCACCCTTTCAAATAAAAAAAGGCAAGAACAGTGGATATAAATGGTTTAATGGTCAATTAAAAGTTGAGCCCTAAGTTGTGTGTTTTGTACAGGCTGCAAGCCGAGGGACGGGACTGAATCATTTACAGGCGACCTGCCAGTCATTGGGGATTATTATTTGATGGCGCGGTTGGCTTTAGAAATGCGACAGGTAACAGATCGAGGGAGCTGTTGGAATATTGGAATACCATGAAATAATAGAGCCTCGTTGAAACTGGACACGTTCATTCTTTGTTTGTAGGAGTTATTCTAGGACTCCACAACACTAGGTCGACAGAATTAAAGAGACCCAGTTATTTACCTTACAACTCACAATAAAGAGCTCTTAGGAATTCATACTTTTATTGGTTTTAACCAAATCGTAAATTCATTAATATTTTATTTTAAAAAATCGTGAATACTATTTTGTTTGTGAAACCTAAGACTTGTTAAGTAAGTATTACTTTTAATGATCCTCTTAGTCCTAAATCAAATAAGTCCTTCAATGCATCGTTTTATTATTATATTTTCTATTTTACATTATTTTTACTAGTTTATGATTTATTCATTTATGTGAATTAAATCTACTCAATAGTAAATTATGCAAAATTAATATAATTCTAGACACGAAAACCTTTAACCATCCAAATGAAGTATGTAGATTGGAAATGATAAGCTAAATCCTAAAATCGCATCAAGCCAATGTGTTTTAAACTGACTCAAGGAGTAGGGGTACTAAATTATTTACTAATAAGCCTTGGGCCAAGCTCACCAATAAAAAGCTAATACGTGTTTGGGTTACTAATATAAATACAATATAGTATCCAAGTTATTTGTGACATTATATCCGGTATTTAGGACAGAGCTCACTCACAAGAATCACCCCTTAGCATCCCCCCGAACTCCCTCAACAGTTTTACTCGAAAAAAACTAAAAGGGCTTTTAAAAATGACATGACTTCTGTGTTTAATAAATAAGCGTAGCCCTAGCGACGAGTGTATGACAAATTGTTGATGGTTTCTGTAGTAGCTACAGACAGAAGCTCTCGGTACAGCTTAACAAATTCAGCGTTACTTCTTGAATTGAAACAATTTTCTCTTCAAAAAGCAGTTATTATTTCAGTTTTTTTATTTATATAATTTTTTGTAAGAATTTTACTATTTGTACGTAGCTTAATGTGATCAAAACGTTGTTTCTTGATGATGTACCCCCACCGACGGTCACACGGTTTAGGCTGCAGGAGTTTTCAACCTTTTTATGTCCAAGGGCCAAAGTTTCTGTCTCTTGTTGGCTCGTGGGCCGCAATATTGTATCGACAGTATTCAGACTGTGTCTCCCACAGGGGAAATTTCTGAATTCTCGTGACATATGATCCCTGCATTTTTTTCCTATTTTTAGATTTTTCATTGCAGGAGGCAGCATGATTTGTTTACGTTAGTTGTCTTGCCGATTAAAAATACATTTGTATTAAAACGTAATACTTTTCCTTAAGTATTAATTAAAAATTGTTTATAAAACAACGTAGAAAACGTAAATAAAATAAGTGATCTATTTTATTTGTTGATTGTGTAAAATAAATATCTGTATTGGTCATTTTTTCTCTTGAAATAATTTAATATATTTTATAAGCCAGCAGGCCGTAAAAAATTTTTGAAAACCCGTCGCTTAGAGCGTCATTGACTTGTTGAGGTTCGAACCTATTATGAGTGGAGATGGTTTTACACATGTGATCATCACTGCACTCTTCCCATCCCCTTTCCCCTCTAATCCGGGTATGCTTATTCTAAATTAAATAAATGGAAATTAGCTTTTGTTAGAAGTTGGTCGGGAAATGAGCCCATGACCTTTAGCTTAACTTGTCAATACTCTACTACTAAGCTGCTCAGGTATGGTCGTGTGCTAAGGTTCATTTTTAACTCATAGTTCAAAGCAGTCTATGATGAACGTGTGGATTCCTCGGCTATCTGAACTGTCATTGAACCATAGCCACCGGCGTCTTAGTGTCGCCGTTTAAACTGACACATGATTATATTCATGCCAAAGTTAATTTACACCTGGTGTGAATATAGCCAATCCTGTAACGTTGAATCTTGCATGAGTGACATCATAAACGCCTACCCCGAATTTGCTGGTGCCGGTGGTTAAATTATAGCTCAAGTATTATATTCATACACATGTACGTTCTAAATACTATTGTCAATATGAGTGAAGAGTTAGTCTTAACAAGGGGTGATTCTTGAATAGCTCAGTGCTAGCCCAAAGTTCCTGTTATTTTTCTAATCTATTTAGTATATTTCTTCTAAAGCTACATTTATACTCCCAACACTGATATTTGGCCATCAATAGCCTTGGATTAACGTATTACTTTTTATAACTTACTATTTTATATATATATATATGTGCTAGTGTTGATTAGTTGGACAGCAATCAAAGTCCATATTATGTCAGTTGGTGATGACATTCGAGGACCTACAGACGAAAAAGAAACAGCCCCGCAAGCCTCCACCTCCTCTGAAAGAGCCCAGACAGCCACCTCTAAAGGCCCCCGTGGAGTCCTCTAAGACAACCCCCATAAAACCCGCTGAGGCAACCCCCATGGAGCCCTCCAAGACAACCCCTACGAAGACACCGGAACCAACACAACCTTACAACCCAGACTCGTTCAACAACGAGTTTGTGTACTACAGTGCCACTCTGAAACACCTGGCCCCATCCCTTACCAGAGAGGAGGACCGCAGGACCGTGATCCCTTGGGTCAAGAAACTCTTCGGTCCTGAGTACCACTCTCCACGGTTTAAGGGCAAGAGA
The DNA here is from genome assembly GCA_902155825.1 of Timema genevievae. Lineage (NCBI taxonomy): Eukaryota > Metazoa > Arthropoda > Insecta > Phasmatodea > Timematidae > Timema > Timema genevievae. The sequence continues at coordinate 102,899 of CABFWO010001891.1, forward strand.
AACAGGTACTTTATACTGTGACCATGCATTAGTCTGTTGGGACCATCATGTCTTTCATCAGGGAACTGTTCGGTCCTAAGTGTCATTCTTTGAGGTGTAAGGGGGTAGTAAGAACAATTAGCTGTGACCTGACAAGATCAATAGTTCGCTAAACCTTGATTCCCAGTATTCAAAATCCAGAACTGTATCCACGGACTCCTTTTGTATCTTGGTATCTAATAATTTGACGCACAGGTACCTGCTCTCTCTAACTTTGTCACTCCTGAATGACGAGTTGTATGGAGTGTTCAGCAAGGTCCCCCCTAAAGGGGCACTACCTGAGGTGGGCGGACTTGTGAAACCAGTGATTCCCAAAGCGGCATGGGAGGAAGACAGTATGTGGCAGGAGACCCTAGACAAGCTCCCCGATAAGCTGACTAGGATGACATGCAGCGTGCACAAAGATGGTGGGTATCTTTCCTTGAGGAGTTGAAGGCAAGGTACCTACAAACACTTTGGTGATGATCTTCATTACACTGTGTAATTAGCCTTATGCTGATACTTACTAGATTCAACAAGCACCTGATAGCATTGCTATGAGATATGAAACCATCTCAGGCTAGGACTTGTGTTTGTCCGTTTTTAGGTAATAGATGTGATATGGCTGACGAAAGGACCAACAAGTTCCTGGATGAGGAGTTCCAACTATTGCTCTATCTGGCAAGACCGTATGCGGCTCTACTCGTCTGCTCTCAGGACAAGACCAAGGTGGCGTCGTGGCTACAGACACTTTGTGCTGTCGGACCAAAGGCCTGCATTTTTATGAAGGGGATTCGCAACGATTACATGAAGGCACTACTTGGGTGAGTTTATAGCTTACGTCTTGGTATTCCTTCCTCTAGTTGTTCGTGGTTTATTTCATATGACTTTCTTATAACCATCAATGGTATTGATTCTTCTCTTCTTTCATAGCCTCCTTCTTATTCCTTCCTTTAGTCATTCATAGCATAATTCTTGTTCCTTCTTCTATTTATCCATAGATTGCTTCTATTATTTCCTCTATTCGTGCGAAAGTTTGCTTTTTATTCCTTTCTACCGTCGTTGATAGCCTACTCAACATTCTTTCATATCGTCATTCAGATTACTTCATATTCCCTCCTCTCTTCATTCATAACTTGCTTGTTATTCCCTCTTCTGTTCGTTCGTTCATAGCTTACTTTTTAATCCTTCCTCTGCTCACTCATAGCTTGTCGGTTATTCCTTCCTCCATTCGGTCATAGTATGTTTATTATTCCTTCCTCAAGTCATTCATATTCTTGTTTGGTTTGACTTCATGTCCTCCTGACACGTGATCATATTGTTAATGTTGTAAAAGGTACGTGAGCGAGCTGCGCGTAGTCGGGCCATTTCAGGGGTATCCTCCTCAGGAAACGCTCCTGTCAATCCATGTGGCAGCGAAGAGCGCCGCTCAGAAGCGTCCCTTTACGGACCCTACCACCAAGGAGGCCAACGACTTCCTTAGGTGAGAGCTCTTTCAAACTCGTCCGACACCTTCTCTTGAATAACCTTGGTCCACAGTAAATATAAATATGGCATACATTATATCCTCTCGCCTAACTCTTACTTGATATTGCAGGAGTCAACCTGTCCCTGAGAATGGGGCGTTCTGCTACGTGGCCATTACAGGGAATGTGGAGGACAGCAACATCCTTGGGTCATCAGGATCGAACGCCTTTGATGCGAGCGACGAGGCTCTCACAGATCCTCAGATCAGTGATATCATGTTTTCTCATGGCCTGACCTCTCATAACAGGCCGCACAGGCGATGATCCTGTCTTGTCCACAAGCTGTCTCTAGTGTCATTTCAGCATAATGACCGGAAATATATTCTTAAAAATTGTCATTTATATTTGTTTTATTTTGTTCATTTGTTTACAACTATCACCACATTGAAAATATTAGTGAAAATATCCCAACAAAATGCACCGGAATACTAATGGAAGAAAGATAGAAAATTATTGATTGAAAAAACAATCCTCAATCCCTCCGGCCAGTATCAATTGTCAGCTTTACGAGGCAGAGTTTATCTCAGTAACCCTATGGTCTATATGGTACGTACATACTTATTATATTTTATTATAACTCTGGAGGATTCTAGAAATCTATTTATGCTCTACAGCAACCCTGAATTTCCCTAAGGCCTTAAGTCTGTTTTAAATTAGCCCTATTGTTCTCTAATAGTTTCCTTGATATCTTTATGACATTTTTCATATTCTGGAGTAACCCTGGAGGTACTTGTTATCTTTTTAAATTTTCTAGATCAGCCCTGGCCGTCCCAAGGGCCTTTGGAATATTTTATAAGAAACTTTAATATTGTTATGGTTTTGTAAATATCTATTTATATGTTATACTTATATATTTTGAACTAATGAAACAAAGCTGGTACAACCAACAAGGAGGGAGTTCTGGTTGGTATTTCTCGTTAACATTAGGACTGAGACCCCAATGAGAGCCTCCAATAATGGCAATAGTGAGCTCTCTTAAAATCATTCTATATCCTTATTGTTAATAGACTGGAACCTGCGTGTTGGGCTAAACCATCCCCTTACTGTAATTAGAATGGGGATATGTGTCTAGACCTATAACATCCCCTTACTGTAACTAGAATGGGGACATGTGTCTAGGCCTATAACATCCCCTTACTGTAACTAGAATGGGGACATGTATCTAGACCTATAACATCCCTTTACTGTAACTAGAATGGGGACATGTGTCTAGTCATATAACATCCCTTTACTGTAACTAGAATGGGGACATGTATCTAGACCTATAGCATCCCTTTACTGTAACTAGAATGGGGACATGTATCTAGACCTATAGCATCCCTTTACTGTAACTAGAATGGGGACATGTGTCTAGTCCTATAACATCCATTTACTGTAACTAGAATGGGGACATGTGTCTAGTCCTATAACATCCCTTTACTGTAACTAGAATGGGGACATGTGTCTAGTCCTATAACATCCCTTTACTGTAACTAGAATGGGGACATGTGTCTAGTCATATAACATCCCTTTACTGTAACTAGAATGGGGACATGTATCTAGACCTATAACATCCCTTTACTGTAACTAGAATGGGGACATGTGTCTAGTCCTATAACATCCCTTTACTGTAACTAGAATGGGGACATATGTCTAGGCCCATACTATCCTCTGACTACACTCAGGTAAAAATTATTTATTTGTGAAGTATTTTAAATAATATGGGGTGGTTATTAGCACCTTGGACTACACGTCTTGTAACTTTCCATGAGAAATTTAGCCCAATAAAGGGCTGAACTTAAACAATTAGGCTTAAGGCCAAGTACAGATTGGTACAATAAATTCCATAAAAAAAAGTATATAGAATACCTCTAAAAGAAATATTTTGACCAAAATATACCAAATTTGTTTGTAAGAAGCCTAACAGGGTCAAGGTATTCAAATTGTGCTTTATTTTAAAAGATATTGCTGATTTTAATTTTTGTAGTTCATAAATGTAGCTTGTTTAGAAAAATCACTATTGACCTTTTAAAATTTAATTTTAAATATCAACGATTAAAATATTTGCTATATTTATCTATTGATGTTTTTAAGCTGTTCTTAATTATTGCGTTTTTCAAACGTTTTAAATATATTATTGTTTTTTCAAATGTTTATTTTTTTTCAAGTTTATATTTATCAAATAGGCTTTTTTAAATAATATTTTTAAATATTGTTTTTTCTAAGTACTGTATGGTTTAAATATTGTTGCTTAAACATCTTTGTTTTTCTTTTGCTGTAAATAGCGTGGCCAGTTTGAAAAGTCTTTGTTCATTATGTTTTAATGTTTTGTTTAAGATTGCCTCCATTTAAAATCTCACTGTTTTGATTCATCATGTTTTGAGACTTTGATGTTTAGATATCTCGTTTTAAAAACTTTTAGCTCTGTTTAGTTATCACTTTTTGAAATGTCATTGTTTTGAATTTCCAATGTTTTAAAATTTTGTCATTTTCAAATGTATTTGTTTTTAATGTTAGTGTCTTAAAATTTGTTTAAATATCTTATGGTTTTGAATGTCCCCTGGTTTTAAATTGCACTTTTTTTTGATTTCCCCTGTTTTTAAGTTTAGCTAATTTGAATTTTCGATGTACTAAGATATCCTTGTTTTGACTTGAATTTCCCCGGTTTTGATTTGCCCCCTTTTTATTCGCCCCTGTTTTTAATTTCTACTAATTTGTATTTCCTGTGTTTTTAATCTCCCTTGTTTTTAATTTCACCTTTCGTTTTAATCTCTCCTGTTTTGAAATTTCGCTGTTGGGAATCTTCCCTGTTTTGGATTCACCCCAGTTCGAATGTCTCCGTTTTATTTTTCTATGTTTTTAATTTCCTTAGTCTTGAATATTGCTGGTTTTGATTTTGCCATATTTATAATTTCCCCTGTTTTTAAGGGTTTTTATTTTCCCTATATTTAATTTTCCTTTTTTTTAATCGTCCCTTTTTATAATCTCCTCTGATTAATCTACCCTGTTTTGAATTGTCCTCGTTTTAAATCGCTTCTATTTCGAGTATTTCCTATTTTAAATTGTCCTATTTTGATACGCCCTATTTGTAATATTATCTTCTGTTTTAAATCCCCCTGTTTTGAATCCTGCCTGTTTTTAATCCCCCTTGTTTTGCATCTCTTCTCTTTTAAACCATCCGTGTTTTGGATCCCCATGTTTTGAAAACTACATTGTTTTTAATCACTCCTGTTTTGAAATCTCCCCCTGATTTGAATCCTTCCCGGTTGTTTTTGTAAGTGTAGCCTATGGCATATTTGACCGTGAGAGATGCAGTATCTAGTTCGGCCACCTTGTATGTAGACTTATATCCGCTCTATGGGAACAGAACGTTCCACAGGATGGACCTTGGAGGTTGTCTACACGTCATACCTGCATTGAGATGATGTGATGATGGTAATCATGAGGAGCCAGTGGAAAGCCTAAGCCTAACTTAAGGCTAGTTAGCCATACCATAGTGACCATAGGTACAGTTACCCTTTCGAGATAAATACATATTTTGCTGCTGGGAATCAAACCCGGGACATCTGGTCCAGTATCCAGGGGGCTCTAACCACTAGGCCAAAAGGCCAGTCTTCCGGTTTGATACTTTCTGGTTTTTAAATCTCGCTATCACGAATGTTTTCTTATAGGACTCTAGTGGTTTGTCCACTAAGAAAGGAAGTCTCTTGTGTAAAGAATGTCGCGTCCCACCACCAGAATGCTCTAGTTGTGTCTGGATCGTGTGAGTCCCTCCCCTCTTGTGGCCTGAGGTAGGGGAGGTCTCTCCACAAACAGAGTAGGGGGAGACCACCGCTACTCTGTGCAAATCTGCTGTCAACCCACATTCAATTACGATTTTATCTCTAAAATAGATGACAGTTATTTCCACGGAACTCCATGAAAAGAGGGCAGGCTCGTAAGGTCGCCCTTTGTGGCAGAGAAGACTAGTGGAGCGAGCCATTCTAGACTTAATGGTGGCCTCCTTGTAGACATTCGGCACTACACTAGCTCCGAACATGCTAGCTCCAGTTTGTTAGCTCGCTACAATACATTTTTATACCATCTCCTACTTTAATCAAAATATACTTTTCCCTCTCATTTTTTAACAAAAATAAAATACTAAATTATTCTGGTTTTATTTTATAATAAATAAGAGATATAGTTAGTTAGGTGTGACGGTCAAGGCTGTATTTCAAAATGACTTACGCTTTATTTGTAGTCAGAAATATTTCTAGTTTCAGTTGAGATATGTTATCAGATTTTCTATTTATGCTGCGTTATAAACAACGAATACATTTTGAAAAGAAGTCTAGTTAAACAAGATTTGAATCAATTATTAAATAAATAAAATCTATAAATTTACGATGTTGTTAACTTTAGCCCCAATATAAAATGAATCATTTTCATTTCACTGATCATCCTTAAAATGCCAGAGTTAATTAATTTTGTTCATTCTGGATGCTAGAATTTGATCATCCCTGTATTTGCTGTGTAGAGCGTAATGCAAATATATAGTGATGGCAAGAACAAGCTCTAGACAATGTACAGTTTTACCTAGCACCAGCTCTAGACAATGTACAGTATCACTATCTCTATCTCTATCTCTTCATAAATCTGGGATGACCGCAAATGTTCATTGTTGGTTAATGTGTTGGTAGAACAAGCTAAATATACCGCTCTGAAATCATTAGTGACGGTCAACCTAAGTCTAAAACAGCTGAGACAAGTGTTGGTTAATCCAGGTCTCACACACCCATGGCACTTGGTGGCTATCTCACGTGCTGGTAAACTGATGTCTTACACAACCATGCTATGTGTTTATCAACTCACAATTAGTAAAGTCCAGGGTTGAGCTCATAGAGTCTGCCCCTATTAATATTCCTCACTCAATTCAAAAGTCCATGTGAAGAAATCTGGTCTCAATATAATCAGAACAAGGCGATATGCTAGAAAGCCCGAACAAACCTATTATATATAGGACTCAAACCACTACACTCTGCAGCAAAATAGCAATGAAACTGTAAACAGGCTAAAAAACAGTCTCCAAACAAATTACTAAAATGTTGCGGATAAAACAATAATATGTAACACATCACGATATTACAAGATATCAGATTTGTGATATTTCTTGAATATCAAGAGTAGGTATTTCAGGATTATATTCAACCGATAACTGAGATAAATGAGTTAAAATATATTATTTGTCTGCTTCCCATCAGACTCGTATGCTATCTCCTGCCATCCTCAGCTTCTACTACCCGTTATACAGAAGTACACGGCGTGTATTCTATTCTTTCACGCGCTTGTAACATTTCGATTAGAAACGACGACCTGATTCCCCTCCATTTGATGTCAAGACGAATGGACTTGTTTGTTCTAACCATTACTACCGCATCTCAGGAAAACTACCCACGCTGGATTCCGCAGATACACAACTTTTCATAACTACTTTTGCTCCAGACATGAACTATAATAATATATCTTCCACGAGGAAGATAAACTGCTGCTGAGCTGGTTTTGTTTCTACTTACAGCCTCATCTGTTCCTATACTCTGAGTTACAGTTCCTATACTCTGAGTTACAGTTCCTTTACTCTGAGTTACAGTTCCTATACTATGAGTTACAGTTCCTTTACTCTGATCTACAGTTCCTATACTCTGAGTTACAGTTCCTTTACTCTGAGTTACAGTTCCTATACTCTGAGTTACAGTTCCTATACTCTGAGTTACAGTTCCTATACTCTGAGCTACAGTTCCTATACTCTGAGTTACAGTTCCTATACTCTGAGTTACAGTTCCTATACTCTGAGTTACAGTTCCTATACTCTGAGTTACAGTTCCTTTACTCTGAGTTACAGTTCCTTTACTCGGAGTTACAGTTCCTATACTCTGAGTTACAGTTCCTGTCACATGCAATGATAAACCGGCATTACTCACATGTCTGATGAAGGTGAGGCCAGCTCAAGTTCTAACAAAGATAGTATTAATAGCAGAGATAGAAGAAATTAGATATTTATTGATTTGATATTTGAGGTACTTAACGTGAACTTTATGAACCGACTGATTATACAAGCATACGAGAATTTCTATGAACGAGAGTGAAAGAGCCTACCAATTGTTCCAGGAAAGGTATTATAATATATCTTCCAAGTGTTCTTTCACATGCCACAATCGTGTTGGGATTGATGGCTTTACTTCCTCTCCGAAGGAAGTTGTGCTACGGATATTCATGGCTCAAGAAAAATCCTTCAACTCCGGCTGGGTTTGAACCCACAAGCATTGGGTCCTGTGGTAAGCACTTTACCCAAAGACCACAGAGGTTGTCTAGAGAAATCATCTCAAGTGTTGACAGAGGAAATAAAAGTCATCCCAAACTCTGACCAAGATCAACCTACTCTCTGTTTCGATAATACTATTTTATACCTGCAACCTTACAAGTGATGAATTTGTATTTGTTACTTTTACTTTTCCGTGTTAACCAAACACAATTTAAATATTCACTAGTTACCGAGCATGAAGCGTTTACTTTTTACTAAGAGGGGAATTTTTTAAGCAACAGTAACACAAGTAAAAATCAGAGCCTATATTCACGAGGTCTTAGTTTTACATATGTTACTGTTGAGAAAACTTAAGAATGAATCTTATTGAGCTATTAACAAAGTTATCAATAAAGATACTACGTTCATATTTTAATCTATCATTTGCATTATTTAGAACACTTCCACTTATTGTGTTGTATTATATTAATTTTATACCATCATCTTTAGTATTATTTTATTTCAAATTACAAGTTTATTCATTTAAGATCATATAATTCATTATTGTTACCAGAATGTTTTATTTTAATATGTTTAGCCGATAACAACGAGATCGGGGTTCGAATACTAGTCTGGTGTATTGCGGGTGTTTTTTACTAAATAGATATCCACTTTACCTTAGCGAAACTACGGGCACATTTTTTCTAAATTTAACCTTCTTCATACCTAGCTCATTAGCGTAATTGTTACATATGCGCGTGACCTGAACAGGTAGTAAGACGAGGTAATAATAGTAATAATAATAATAATAATAATAATAATAATAATAATAATAATAATAACTTTCGTTGTCCTGCATAATCGAGAATAATCTTAATTAGGTGAATGGCCATTAATGTTAGTTTACAATCTATAAGTATAATCCAGTAACATATAACCTTGTTTGCATCCAACCCGTACCTATATGATAAAATACACAATTTTATCCAATACATACGTAGGCAGAACCAAATGAAAGCTACCGTTCATACATAGTAGTTATCATACTGATTTGAATAAGTCCATTACTATCAAAATTATTTTCTGTGCCAAAAGTGTAGTAATTTTTGTTCCAGAATATCCAAGCTACTCGGTTTAGCATAAAATTGTTTCTACCTCCTCCTAAATGATCCAAGCTAACCTACTTTATACAAATAATTGTCTGCTTCATCCCAGACTATCCAAGTTACCCTGCTGTACACAGAATATTGTCTGCTTCATCCCAGACAATCCAAGTTACCCTGCTGTACACAGAATATTGTCTGCTTCATCCCAGACTATCCAAGTTACCCTGCTGTACACAGAATATTGTCTGCTTCATCCCAGACTATCCAAGTTACCCTGCTGTACACAGAATATTGTCTGCTTCATCCCAGACTATCCAAGTTACCCTGCTGTACACAGAAATATTGTCTGCATTATCCCAGACTATCCAAGTTACCCTGCTGTACACAGAATATTGTCTGCTTTATCCCAGACTATCCAAGTTACCCTGCTGTACACAGAATATTGTCTGCATTATCCCAGACTATCCAAGTTACCCTGCTGTACACAGAATATTGTCTGCATTATCCCAGACTATCCAAGTTACCCTGCTGTACACAGAATATTGTCTGCATTATCCCAGACTATCCAAGTTACCCTGCTGTACACAGAATATTGTCTAGCCTCATCTTTGTGGTGGATCGCAATTTCCTGTGACTGAGGGCGTTTATTAACATGCCGTGTTATATTCTCGCAGATCAAAGCCCGAACAAGACGAGTGGAGTTGTTGGTGTCAGCGGAGTGTTCTTGCAGACACTCACTCTCTTATCTTTCACTACCTGTGACAGTACCATCTCCTCGTCATAGACAATACCTGGACATGAAGGAAAAGATCGCTTGATAAACTGTACTTGGTTCGAGACTCTATATACTCACCTGGAAAATAATCCACCATTATATCAATTGAACAACTGTATATACAATTCAAACATGCTAGATTATTAAAAGCTGGGAGAATTGAATCATTTTTTAATATAATACGAAGAAAGCGAAAAGAACGATAAAATATACTAAAGAATCTAAAAATGACTATGTATATAAAATACATTACTAATACTAGTACTTGATATATAGCTACACTGTATTATAAATGATAATTTAATCAAAAACACACAATAATTGTATAAATGTACTGTTAGATGTTTCACAACATAAGCAGTTTAAATAGATATTTACGGTGTCTCCTGTAATATATGATAATACATCCTGCAACACAGCTGTATGAAATGTAGTATGATATATAACTCATGAATTTAGTAATTTAAATTAATACTTATATTATCCCCCTTATTGTATGATAGATAATACACCCCGCAATACACAACTGTAGGAAGTGTAGTATTTTAGCTATATCTTACAGCGTTATTAGTTTAAAGGAATATTTACATTTACCCCTCTATTCTGGACAGCACAATGACACGTAGTATTAGGTCTGTCAGAATATTTTGAGACCTATTTTCTAAGAGCTATTATGATTTGTAATTAGTTATCTATTAAATTTTAGTCATTACTTTTTAAATGTGTAGGAACTCAAACAAATATATATATAGTTTTAGTTAAATTAATTATATATAATTTTTATTCATCAGTTACAATAGCAATAGCTCATTTCAAGAATTCTAATCTACTAAACATACCAGAAGAAAGTATAATGAACAAATAAGAAACATGCTAGCTCCTTCCTTCCTCTGATTGAAAACCGAAAGTAAAAGATTGCGATCTGTTTCCTTTAATTGTACCTCCTAAAAATGAGAAATGTTGGCCGCTGATAAGGAGATTAGTTTTACTCGGTCGGGCAGCTCGTGAAATATCCAGGTACAACTCCCATAAACGGGTTCTTAATTAAGCCTGGAGGATGCGAACAAACGTTCAGGATCTAATAATTATAATCGTACCCCTTCCCTTACAAAGAGGGGTGGGTTTCTCTTGGTCATTACGGGGCTAAATATAAGCGGTCAAGGGTTTGCATCTAATGGATTCGCAATGAAATTAGCCCCCCCTCCTAAATAGCCGGGCCGGGTTGAGTCTGTGAGGTGATTGCTTGCCTTGGGGCTCTGCTCTACTCGACTTTACTGCCGCCTGGTCAGATATTTCACGCTAGCCCGGAGATAACGTAATAGCTTATGATAAAATACTCCGCTGGCCCGCTCCGAGCAGCAGCCGAATATACGCCAACAGGATAAGATGGCATAATACTAGAGATGTGAGAAGGAAAATTATCCATTTTGGAACATTTTCAACTAATATTTGCGAGCCTTTGTAGACCTGTCATGTTTATAAATTATACTTCAGTTTTTATCATCAATAAGTTAATTAAAATAATGTTAAGGTTAGCCCGACATTTGTCCCCCCCCCCTATATTCCACCTATATTCCGTGCTTCCTATCTACCCCTCCTCCTCTCCCATTCCTTCTACCAGCTTTTTGTAACCCACTCGTCTATTGACACACTATATTTTGAAGTATAATAGGCCCTACCATTTAACCCTCCACCGTAAGCCACCACTGCAGAAAATGTTCCGATTCAAAGTTTTCATCTCTAGATGATACACGTGTTTGCATGACAGGATGATGCCCACCATTTGTGTGTCGGAGACGGGTGCGTTTTCATCGCAAGCAATCCGCAGACTCAATAGCTCCTAGTTTAGGATGTCAAACATCCCGCATAGCTTAGTGGTCAGAGAGGGCAGTTGGAAAACGAAGGCACCGCGTCTTGCCTTCACAATCCAACTATTTTTCAAACAGTATCTGTGATCTGAGATTAACTGTAACAAATACATTTTAATTTATTAATATGCTAGATAGGTTGTAAATAAAATATTTAAAATAATTTGCTCGGCAAAATAAGTTAGTATACTCATTATAGATGTGAGAATAATTCAGAACAGCCTAATGAAATGTTTGATTTGCCACCTAATTTACAAAAATAATTAATCGGATTTATAATATCACATAAAATAACTGGCTTACACAATGATATTATGTTCAAGGATGATTAGTTGATATCCTTAAGCCCCAATAAACGAATTGCAATTGATACATGATAAATTGTCTACCAATAAGAGTGTTACAGCATCCACAAGATCTACAACTTCAATACGATCTCTTGACCACCGATAAAAGTGTTACAACTTCAATACGATCTCTTGACCCCAATAAAAGTGTTACAACTGATATACGACCTGTTGACCACCAGTAAGAGAGCCACAACTAGCATACCATGATCCCTTTCTAAACACGCTAACACTTTACTTAATTTCATTTCAACCCACATAAGATTCACCTGAAACAAAACTAAGCTCCTCAGGGACTATGGCCCACCTCTACTGCTATAGGCTCACCATAGGTCCTCACCGAGATACTGTATCTCATTGTTAAACTCAGAGCCTGTACACTCAATCTGTATATCTTCACAACATGTTCTGTTTCAGATTTACTGTACGAATTAAAATGCTTGCACAGTTCTTACTCTCACTCAGAGAGGAGGAAGTGTTGGTTAGCTGGTTGTTGCAGGGACCCCCATCAAAGTCCTGACCACGAAGTAAGGTAGAGTAGCGTGATATGGGCTAGGAAGTGAGAGAGGGATGTAATTGCGGATTGCAAGGCCCTCATTAAGGTATTTACAAACTGCCCTCTTCCCCACTTCTTGACGAGGCTAGTCTGGACTGGGCTTTACAACACCCCCTGGGGGTAGGCCACAAACAAACACTTGCAGGGGAGGACTCCTAAGAGGAAGAGATTCAGCCAAGTCCCACAACTTTGAAGTACGTTACTATAAGGATTACAATCGATTGGGGAATCAGTATCCACATCGCAATAATGAGAAGATTAGCTCTGGCGTGGGCTGAAACCAAACGAAAACATTATTTAAATAGATGTTCTATGTTTTGATTGTTGGAGGGAAACTTTATTTATTCCTTTGAATTATTTCAGTCTCTACCTAGCATATGATGATATCGTGTGACCATCACACTATACAGATACACACAGAACTTGTCTTAACTAAGTGCTAATTCACAAGTTCAATGATATCGTGTGACCATCACACTATACAGATACACACAGGCCCTGTCTCAACTAATTGCTATATTACAAGTCCCACTGAGGATTGAGTTAAGCCTGTGAACTCCGCCAGGAGTTGATGAAGTCTGTTTGGGGGTGGGGGGTGGGGTTAAAAGTATTCTCAAAGTTTCTAGAGCGATGGACTAAGAAGAATTAAAAGTCAAAGTGAGCGAACGTCTTTAAACGCTTAGTTGGGGTGGGAACATCGCAGCCGGGGGAAGTTAGTCAGAGGAAGATTTACATACCATTATATAGAGATTGGGGACCATATTGTGAACGTCAACAGTCCCAGGGGGTAGATTTCCTCACAATCAAGGCACACAAAGAAACACCCATGGAAAATACAGAGGTGGCTTTACTCACGTCATGTTGAACTGTATTCTCGTGACATAAATGTTTCAAATAACATTCATTGATAAACATTACTTACTCTTATAAGAACAAAATAATTTATTAATCATTTGTTTTTATTTCAGTAGATACTTTGACAGCTATAAATATTTCTGTTTACCAAACTTGAAAAAAATATAAATTACTATTACCTAAGTACCAGTCCTACTTGTGATACTTACTGTCTCTTCACTTTTAACTAGTTCATTTGAGTGTGGCCTTCCCCAAATGAGAAGAGTTACGTACATTTCAAATAAGGTAAACGAATGTATTTATCACAACATACACACAGTACATGACTGGATATAAAAAAATGGGTAGTAAGCGTAAATTAGTTTCAAAACAGTCCACGACCGCTCTAATCGAATGCCAACATCCGGCAGAATAAATCAATAATAATGGCATATAGTTCAAGAAACATTCTACATTCTGTTAATAAAGGTGTACAACCCGAACGGTTTGTAAGACGTGGTGCTGAAAAAAATCAAAAAATAATCAGAAGGACAAAAAGAGTCCTAACCATAGTTTGTTTAGGTACAAATAATTTTAAAGAAATAATAGACCCATTTAGAAATATCTAATACTAGCATGAAGTATCCGGCTTTGCCTGCGATAATTAGTTTAGGGTATAAAATGTGAAAATATTAAAAGAGAAAAAGGGTAAAAATTAAATCTGATCAAAAATTTGTTTTTATAAAAAAGGATAAGTAAAAAATTAGTAATAGGTTAAAAAGGAATTAAAAGGCAAAGAAGGCAAGAAAGGGCAATAAATGAAATAAGTGTGTTATTTTAGAGTGTAAAAAGGTCAAAAGTGTAAAAGGTGAACGAAAATGTTAAAAAGATAATATGTTCAATTTTTTAGCTTTTTTACCACATTTAAGCTATCCCTTTTATCGTGTTTACTCTTTTTTATAATGTTTCCATTATTTGACCTTTTTGAGCTTTTAACCCTTTTTACCATTTTTACTTAGTGCCCTATTTATACTTTTTTGTTTGATTAGATTTATATTTACCTTTTTTTTCACTTTTCAGATCTTTTTACACGAAGATCCCGTTTATTCTATGTCCGGGAGAAATATTTTAGGGTAAAAAGGTTAAAAAGGCCAAAAAGGGTAAACATTTAATTCAAGCAATTTTTTAAAGTGTAAGTGAGGGAAAAAAGGATTAAAAGGATAAAAAAAGGTAATCATGGAAAAGTTAAAAAAATATAAAATGGCAAAAGGTAAATTTAGAAAAAATAAAAAGTGTATAAAGTTAAAAGGGGTAAGTAAAAACCACACAGCAAAGTAGTGTTCTATATTGTATATCGATTTAAAGTTCTGCCATTTCCCGGACTTAAATTTTGAGATTTGAGATTTGAGATTTTTAGAGGTGATTCGGCTCTCCGGTAATGTCTATTGACTTACATATCAAACTGCTATTTTATACCACACTAAAATAAATTTTTAAATATTTTATGAATCTAAAGGGAACCCGTCTTCCCGTTCACTGCTTATTCATTTTGAAATCTAAGGATCAGACCTTAACAGTTGTTTGCGGTGGGTCTTATACCCACCCGACAAATTTCAATCTTCTACCACACTGAAAAGTACTTTATAATTTTAGTTTTGGGAGTTATGAAAACCCTCATTTCATCAACCCCCTTCAAGTAATAAATATTTAAAATTCATTTTACGATTGGTAAAATCTCTCTACATTCTTGGCAAATTTAAATTTTCTGCCTCATTTTAAAGTTTTTTTACCTAAACCTTCTCGCCCTACCCCTATTTTCTTCATTTAAAATCTCAAGTCTTTGATGGCTTTTTGGAGTGTTATGTGTACCTTATTGCCAGTGTTATACCACACGGAGAAATAGTTGTTTCTATTAGTTTTGTAAATTTTAAACCTCCTTCCCCTTTTAATTTAAACAACACCTACCAAGAAATTTCTAATTTTAAGATTAATTCGGCTATCTAGAGTTGTCCTTGTACCCGGCTGGCAAAATTAAATTTTCTCCCACACATAAAATTGTGTTTTTTCTGTTAACGGTACCACTCCCTCCCTGTTTCCCAAAGTTCCAATCGAAAATGTAAGATTTTCAACCTTTAATATTTATTTGAAGTGGTATTTTTTCCTGCTTGCTAAGTTACAGTTTTATACCACACTGGGAAGTAGTTTTTACGGTTAGTTTTTGAAATTTGAATCTTCCAAACCCCTTCTTCAATTCACTTTTAGAAATTTCAAATTTAAGATTAATTGGTTTATCAGCAGCTGTCTCTATATGTTTCTGCCAAATTTTAGCTTTATACCTCATCTAAAAGTTTTCTTTTAAATTACAGGCCCCCCCCCATTTCCTAGAACCCCATCTTGAAATTTTTGAACTTTAGATTTTTTCGGTTATATGAGGCAATCTCGCCACCTTCCTGCCAAGCAAAGTTTCAATCTTCCAGGCCCAGGGGTTGGGGAAACACGCTGATGTACAGTCATTGATTCACACAACTTTCTTCCCCTCCACTCCCCCCCAGATGTGTAT
>CABFWO010001891.1:120543-146209 GCA_902155825.1 Timema genevievae
CTAAATGTATCTTGTCAGAGAATGGTCGCAGTCCCTGTATAAACTAGCTCTAGATAGTCCCACTAAATGTATCTTGTCAGAGAATGGTCGCAGTCCCTGTATAAACCAGTGTTTGAGAGCCCGGCACGTTCCTCGAGATTTTCAAGGTGGGAAGGAGATCCCGACATCCTGTTCTTGTCTATTCAGTTAAAGTAGAATGTGAAGAGTATATCTGGGGATTTTCACACCATTTCACACAAGAAGCGGGTCTCATCGTGTTCCTTTATAGTCACTTCTCTCTTCATTGAACACTCCTGTAGCTCTTTGGACGTTTCTTGCAAACATTTCAGACGAGACAACACTAAATAAAAGTTGGGTTTTTTGTACTCATGTGAGATCTTTCCAATAATAACAGTTAAAATAGTTCTATACAAGAGTACAGAGATACCATTTTACATAGAGTAGGATTGTATTGGGAGTTTAGAATTTAGAATATTCTAGTAGTGTGGACTTATTTTTAAATCTATTACCAAAATAAATGGTACGACACAATAGCGCAAACTTACTTATATTGTGTTTTATAGCTTCGAAGATAGTTTTCAAAAATAGCTTTAATTATGTTTTCCTCATAAAATTAAACACATAGTCTTGTAGATCAAAATAAAACTCTTTATATAAAAAATTTAAATCAACTTGTTTATATATATTTAACATCCAAATTTTTTAAATTTATTATTTGTAAACTACTCTAAAATTATTTATTTGTAAAAATAAAAAGTATTCTTATTTATAATGAAGAAATATTATTCCCATATTCACATTTTGAACTCAATATTCGATGTCAATTTTTTTTAAATCTATTTTTTTATAGCTTCTCGTAAGTAAACTACTCTTAAATTAATTTATTTTAACTAAATAAAGTTATATTATTATTGATAATATAAAATAGTCCCTCAAAACTAATTTGAACCAAATAGTTAAAATTATTTTTTACAAAACCAAATTTTACAAAAATCTGTCATTTGTAAACACTATTTTATGATTTTTTTTATAAAACATTCATAATATTCACAATGTAAACAACTTAACAGTCAAATAGCTATAGCAATTTCTTAATATATTCTAATTTTAATAAATATCATCAGTAAAATACTCATATCCGTGTACGTATTTTCCCCACAAAAACAAGTGTACAGCTCTATTTGTCATGTTCATGTCAAACACTCCCCAGATATATATTTTAAGCAGCACCGTTAGAGTTATTTTCAAAGTAATTCGCATTTTAAAAAATAACTCGTCAGTAAACAAAACATTTATCAAATTTTTACCCAAACCAAGCATACAGGGATATTTGTAATGTCAAACACTCCTAAGAAACTGATTTGGGATCTAATCGTTAGAACCGTTTGTAAAATATTTCAATTTAAAAAAAAAATCAGTTATCAGTAAGATACCTATAAATGAGTTTCTACCCCAAAATAAAGTATACGATGTTATTTGTCATACCACACAATCTCCAGATATACATTTTAAACAAACACGTTAAATACATTTTCGAAATATTTTGAATTTTCTCAAATTTCCCAGCAGTAAAATACCCTTCAACGAATTTTTTCCCGAAATCTAATGATACAGTGCTATTGATCATGTCAAACAAATCTTATATATGCATTTTAATCAAAATCTTTAAAGCCATTTTCAAAAATTGTAGAATAAAAAAAAATCACTCGTCAGTAAACTCGCCTTAGTTTAAGGGCTAGGCTTAAAATAAAGAAATACTTCTCGAGGTATAGCCCTATAAAATAAAAATATCAAGTTTGAACAAAATCCATCCAACCGTTTCAGATCCGTGGCCAGGGACAGACAAAACTTAACCATAAAATAATATTTTTGTTCCTCGTCAATTTCCATTTGAATTATTGCTGTACAGTACTAGAAATACTTCAAATGAAATGATTTTTATTCTGTTACGTTTCGTTTACCATGAAACGTATCTTGATGACTTAAATAATATCCCAAATTATCCATTAAGGTAAGACCTACTTTTCAAGGTAAATGTAATGTACATTTTAACACAATGATAACTGACAGCTGAATATGTTGTAAAGGATTTTGAGAATATGTACCCACATCAGCGTGGAGATTATATGATAAAACAATAATGAGAGACCACAGTATGCCTAGCTGAGATTCAAACCTTAGCCTCTCCGTCGTCTGCTGTAATCACTTAGATCACGTGACCACAAGTGCAGACATTAAGATACCAATAAGAGCACCATATTTTCAAATTACAATTATTCTGACTCAACGGTTCTAAGTGATCTTGGCCAACGTCTCAGTGATGTCCCCTCTTAAGACCCCTCCGCTCTCTCTCCCAAACATATGAGACTTATCTCGTCCCCTAACGGTACTTCGCCCTCATCTGTAAGAAACACCTTAACTCCGTACGATACACTTCTCACTAGATTTGTTTAAGAACACACAAATTACATTACTTTCTAAGACGATGGATGAATCTATATAGTTAGGTGCTATAGTAAAAACTTAATACTCATCTCGCCTGTAAGTTGCATACTTTGGGCAGAAGAGAACTCGTTTGGATAAGATAAGCTCTTTTACCATGTTTCAGGAAGCCTTCGTGTGTTGTTTAAATTCACATCTCGTACAAAGAAATATATCTAATGTAGAACCAATATTGTCTCTTCCTGTCTGATGACTGAGTTCTTTGAGGTAAAAATAAAACAAGGCACTTATACTGCATTAACATTGTCTTGTTTGACGACTCAGATAAACAAATAAAAAATTGCACTTATACTGCAGCGATATTGTCTTGTTTGATGAATGAGATAAATAAATAAAAACATGGCACTTATCCTCCAGTAAAATTAATTTGTTTGATGACTGAGACAAATTAAGGAAGCATGAGTCTTATCCTGCAGCAATATCATTTTGTTTGATGACTGAGCTAAATGAAGGAAGCGTGGTACTTATTCTGCAGCAATATTGTTTTGTTTGATAACTGTACTAAATGAAGGAAGCATGGTACTTATTCTGCAGCAATATAGTAATGTATGATGAGTGAGCTAAATGAATTAAACATAGCATTTATCATGCAGCAATATTTATAACGAAGAAAAATAGTACTAAAACTAACTGGAGCACAAATTAAACTGATAATTATATCTAGATAATAATGACTGTCTAAGTAAAACACCTTATTCTGTGATATTAGCCGTGAAATACTTTTTAAATGTGAATTATATTTAAAGTAAGTGTTTGTATTGTGTTGTAAAAAAGTTTAATGTTGTTAAAGTGTTAATAAAGTTTCTAAATAATTATAACAGTTTAACACAATATGTTCACTCACTAGACTTATATAAAGATTATCTTTGAAAACATTTACTAATTATAAAATCTAACCACTTTCTTCATTTCTTGATCTACTGCAGCGATCTTTAACTTTTTTAAATTCACGGCACACTTAACAAAGTATTAAAATTGTCAATGTACACCATCAGTTTTTTTAAGAAGAAAAAGTTTTTTCATCTAAATTGAGAGTATTAAGATCGTGTTTAAAAGTCCAATAGGCAACATTTTAACAATAGTTTTTTTTTTTAATAATTTTGATCGTGTATTTAAAACAATTTATTATTATTCAAATTGTACTCGTTTCTTTTTGATCTTTCCCAATTCCCGCGGAACACTGGCCTACTCTTGGCGGCACATCATTTGGAAAAGACTGGTCTACAGACGAGGACTCAAATGATTCAGAGATTTCCGATCAGTTTCATGAATAGAGAAGTAGCTGTGTTCATATCACTATTGCACACTTTTTTAGCACCGCGGCTCATTAATACGCATATGCACTAATTACGCTAATGAGTTAAGGATGAGAAAGGTTTGAATTTAAAGAAAGTGTACCCTCATTTGCGTGGCGGAAGTATGAAAAATTGTTTTGGGGAAAAAAAACCTCAGTACACCCGACCAGGCTTCAAATCCCGATCTCCCTGTCACCGGCAGTCTAGTCTAACACGAGACTGATGCTTTAGACCATGCGGCCACCGAAGCAGGTTATTGTGAATTAAATGTTAGCTAAATAACAATTTGGGGGATAAGATCAACATAAAACCTAATAACGTTGTGTTGTCAACGGAATTAAAAATAGCTAACATTTTCCAAATCTTTCTGAATACCACCACTTCCCTTTTATTCACCGATCACGTGTTAAATATTTATCTGATGAGGGTGGTTTTTAAAGGGATGTGCTTATGAATTCTTGTCGCAAGCATCTTACCCATATTGTAGGGGTAGGAGGGGTGTATTTGACGAGGGATTAGCCCCCTCTGTGTAGATAAGGGAGTGGGAACAATATCCCTCTAGTTTTTTCACCGCTGTATTCTTATGTCTAAAGTTATGGCGGGGTTAGGGTTGAAACCTTGGCATGACTAATCCTCAGAGCAAGGTTCAAGTGGATTTTCTTAGTCGTGGGGGTCAACAGAAGCTTACACCCTTCCAAGGAGGAGATTACAACCTTAGAGGCGTGAGGATATCGAACTGGCAAGGATCCTAGCTCTCAGGACACAAGACATTATGATAACAGGGAGTGCAGACCTTTGGTTCAGATCTGTGAGCTCGAACAAACTTCAATAAACACTAGCCATGTACACTCACGGACATATAGCATTGTAACAGTATGTCAATAAACACTAGCCATGTACACTCACGGACATATAGCATTGTAACAGTATGTCAATAAACACTAGCCATGTACATTCACGGACATATAGCATTGTAACAATATGTCAATAAACACTAGCAATGTACACTCACGGACATATAGCATTGTAACAGTATGTCAATAAACACTAGCCATGTACACTCACCAACATATAACATTGTAACATAATTTTAATCGACCGTATTATTAAATAGTCACGCTTAAATACATCTTGTCAACTGAATACACTTTAAGACATGAATAGTAGTTTGTCAAAACTGCCAGTATATAAATAGTCCCTCCCCAATACCTAACTAGAGGCACTCTCCTAGTACCTGATTAGTACCTCCTTGTAACCCTTGTTATCACAGCTTAACTGTTCCATGACATGATTAAAGTGCCCCAAAGTTGTTTTTTTTAACGAAACTGGCGTTGGAATGTGGAATGACTTCAGTACAGAGAAGGACTTGTTATTTGCAAACGAACCTTCCAACAAATCTGCCGTTAAGTGATGATCTTAGCAGAACAATTTTATTATGTTACAGACGGTTTTAAATCGAAACAAAGTACGCGGACCATTAGCTGCATAAATTGTGAAACAAGAGACAAACAAAGAGTGTATTTTTGCCGTTGGCGGACCCGCGTGACGTAGAGTGGAACCGTTGAGGCCTAGTTTAATGGTGTTATTTTTGATCGGTCAGGCACAGCGGTCTGTAAATATCCAACATTATTTATCGCGGGGCTGGCAACAATGCAGCGTCGGTGGTTTGCGGCGTGGAATCCCTATTTGGTCGTGTCGCGTCGAAGCAATCCACTTTTACGGTTTATCAAAGTTATTTGTAATTTATAATTACCACATTTCAGGCCTGCTCATATCACAAAAGCCAAAAAGCGCATTTTCCGAAACGCAGACCCCCCCGCAGTTAGAATTGAGTGCGGCCATGAAACAAAGAGATTTTAAAACCCGGATTATCGTTAGTGATTTGTTTCCGTGACCGCATTGTGCAACATTATTAATTCAGACCCAGTCTGGTTTGTGGCCGAGGAGGAAGCGTTCCGAGGGGAACCTTTCTACCTACGAACGTTTTATTAGTGCTGGCACTAGAACGTTCACAAGTTGAGACCAGTAAGTAAAACTTGGTAATTTGGTTCATTAGTGCTGGCACTGGAACGTTCACAAGTTGAGACCAGTAGGTAAAACTTGGTAATTTGGTTATTAGTGCTGGCACTAGAACGTTCACAAGTTGAGACCAGTAGGTAAAACTTGGTAATTTGGTTCATTAGTGCTGGCACTAGAACGTATCACAAGTTGACACCAGGAGGTACAACTTGGTAATTTGGTTATTAGTGCTGGCACTAGAACGTTCACAAGTTGACACCAGGAGGTACAACTTGGTAATTTGGTTCATTAGCGCTATCACTAGAACGTTCTCAAGATGTGATATGGAAGTACATTATTGTTAACACTGGAATGTTTACAAGGTGAGACCGGGAGGTAAGACTTGGTAATTTGGTTCATTAGTGCTGGCACTGGAACGTTCACAAGTTGAGACCAGTAGGTAAAACTTGGTAATTTGGTTCATTAGTGCTGGCACTAGAACGTTCACAAGTTGACACCAGGAGGTAAAACTTGGTAATTTGGTTCATTAGTGCTATCGCTAGAACGTTCACAAGTTGAGACCAGGAGGTAAAACTTGGTAATTTGGTTCATTAGCGCTATCACTAGAACGTTCTCAAGATGTGATATGGAGGTACATTATTGTTAACACTGGAACGTTTACAAGGTGAGACCGGGAGGTAAGACTAGGTGCGACTCCCACTTCCAACTCTCCACAGCGTTGTATTTATAAATGTTGAGATATCGCTAGTTTGTGGAAACTTGAAATGAACTAAGATTCTTAACCACTTGATTGGCTTAAAACGTGTTTATAAAATATTTATTTGTAGATACGGTTGTAAACCCATTTTTATAACTAAAAATCTTTTATATTTGAATACATAGTGTTTCTTTACCATATAGTTATTTGAACATGATGTTAGTTTGACTATTTGAGCTACCATAAGACATCATTGAAACAATAGATGGTTGGTTTACATATTGGCTTCCTAAATAACACGAGGTCTTGTAAAACACATGAAAAAAAACACGAGTTACTTAAAGACTAATATAAAAGAGTAGAGTATGTGACGCAACAAGATTAAACCATTGATTTCGGTCACTCGCCTGAGACTTATTCTCCTGCCATGCCCATGTGGTTACTGGCAGTGACTGGCAATGACTAGCTGCCCATATGGTTACTGGCAGTGACTGGCAATGAATAGCTGCCCATGTGGTTACTGGCAGTGACTGGCAATGACTAGCTGATGATACGCGGCTGAGCTCATTCGTTGCCCGGCCAGGCGGCTATGATTTCAGGCCACACATCCAGAAATGTATGGCCTTTTTAAGATGGTTCCAGAACACTTTAGAGAGAACAGCGATATTTGGGTGACCGGGGCGTGATAGAATAGCTTTCTGACGTCCCACGATTTTCCCTTCACACGTGGTCCCATATGATTGGGCGCTCTCCCACCTGTCACTAGGGCTCTATTTGTTTGGTGTGTAGTTGTTCTACACTTAGATTACTATGACAAGTTGTGTATTCACTTGAATATGTAAACAAAGAATCTGTTTCGGCGTAATTCATTTTTAAAAATATTAAATTATACAACTGGAAGTATGTGCTATCCTGCTAAAAAGATCTCCGGAAACAAAATTAATTTAATTGGATACATCATAAAAGTTGTAAACACAAAGTAGAGCTACATGATATGGCGTACCAAATAATCCCATCATAATTCTACAATGCGAGAATTTAAATACAAAACCAAATACCATAAGAAAACCAGAAGAATGTCATGCCTTCATCAATCACAGAAGAATGTTATCATTTATAACATGAATATTCAAAGAATGTCACAACATGGCACCAAAGTATTTAATAGGCAATAGTTATAATTTTTAATATTATAAACCAACCCACCTGAACAAAACTTAGATTTTCATGCAACACATTTTTTATGAAATTTCGGGATCCTGAAATATTATATTTTTCAAACCATTTAAAATATGAATTTATTTTAGGAAATGTTTTCCCATGTACCAATTTTAAACTAGATCATAATTATTTTTAAAAACCAATCATTTGTAAAGTACCCTTATATTATTATTTTAAAAGAAACACGAATAAATATTTTATTTTATATATATATTAACTTAGTGGTCTGGCTGCTCTCTAGTAAACACGGAAAGAGTTAAGGAAAGTCTCAGCTGCTGCCATCTATCAGACAAGTGGGACCCCAATTAAATGGATACAATTTAGGATGTTGTGGATATTATGATAATTGATACAAATCATACTTTTTATTTGTGATGCTTGTTTAAGAAAATGTCTGAATGGATACAATTCAGGATTTTGTGGATATAATGCAAATAATTACAGTGGATATAAATAAAGATTTTTGTTAAAGTCATTTATTTGAAAACTGTCTGAATGGATACCATTCAGAATGGATACAATTCAGGATTTTGTGGATATTATGAGAGTGGATACAAATCAGACTTTTTATTTGTGATGCTTGTTTAAGAAATGTCTGAATGGATACAATTCAGCTCCCCCATTCATATCACATTTAACCTATTGCTGTTTACAGAAGGGTCCAAGTTTAAATCTTATCAGGATACTCTTTTGGTTTTACAATAAATAGAAACACATCACTTAAAAAAAGTTTTTGTTAAAATTAACACAACATGCCAAACGATGAAAAGCAATTTTGTAGTCCCCTTAGTATGTTTATTACAGGGATTACTAATTACTACCTGTATCGGTGGTCACGTGGTCTCCATGGTGTGAGCCCGCAAGTGATCTATACCAACCGAGTAGCTCCTCAACTGTCCTCACGGGGCTGAGATGACACCCACTGCTTCACAGAAACATTCTGAAAGTGCCAGGAATCGATCCCGGGACATCTGGATCTATGTTTTTATATGAAAGTGTTAATTTTCTGAATTCTAGTAATGTCCAGCCCAGAAGTTCTCAAACCCTGTTCTCTGGTCGAAGCCACAGATAATAACTACATATTCTGTGAAATAGCTGTCTCTGAGAGCTCAATAAAGAAGTGAGCTTGGGAAACTATCCACCCTCAGTACTCCAGCTGGGATTCGAATCTTGACCTCCCCATCACCGACAAACCAGACTAGACTAGCTTGATGTTTAGTTCGTGTGCCTATCGATGGGAGTGTAATAATATTGCTGATAAATGTGTCTAACTAGGAAATCCCGTGACTGCTCTACATACAATTATTTGGCAATTGATTATTTTATTACTAACTGCGTCTCCCATACGAAAGAAAAATTAGGAGTGTTGAAATTTTAAAAAGGAACATTCTTCATTTATTTAGTAACGTTTGAATACAAGAACGAGTTCCACCATAAAGTAAATCAGAATGAAGTCATGTATTCCACTCCGGTGGTTGAATGGTCTAGGGTGTCACTCTCGCATTAGACTAGACTGACAATGTTGGGGAGATGGTGTTTCGAATACCAGTTGGATGTAATAAGGGTGGTTTTCCCTGAATAGTTTTCCTCTCCCCTGAAAATATTGGTACTTTTCCTCTAAATTCTACCTTCCATATGCCTAGCAAATTAGCATAATTAGTACATATGCGTATAGCCCGGATGGGTAGTAAGACTCAATAACAAAAAAAAAAGTCATATACGTAGATTAGTGTAGTACTAGAAAAATATAAACACAAACTTAGCTTAGCTTCTTTAAAAGTGAAATAACATTTTGGCTTCAACTCTAGCAAAATTTATCAATAGCTGTAATGTGAGTGGTCTGTCAAAGAGACCGCAGGCTCCTTATCACTTCTCCCCTCCCCCGTGTACTCCTGCCCAGCAAGTTGTTTTTCTTCTGTTTGACATTCTCCCTCGCTCTCCTTCCTTCATCCTTACCCATGATAGTCGTGCGCTCGTTCAGCCAACACTCGGCAGCAGCACTAGCTCGGCCCAGATATAGATTCTAATTTAACTAATATCTTAAGTTTTTGTGTTGGGACCACAGGATTTTATCAAGAAATTTTTATCTCACAGCTCATAGCTAGGACCGTATGGTTTTAATTTAGTCTAGTTCTCCATATTTCTCTGGTCAAATTAAGATTTTTTTTACAATTTACTATTTTTTTCCTCTCTTCGGAAATAAATGAACAAAAAATAAAACCATAAAATCCAAGAGACACTCTTAAATCTGTTGGATCTTTTTTTCTTCAACGTACTCCTATTAATAGCTGATAAATTAGTTCAATAAGACGCACATGTTTCGATATATCTTTCGAGTACTATGGTGGCCTCTTAAATGTTTTATCATAGGGGTATTTTATGTGTTTTCTCACAGTTGTATAAAATATGTTTCTTAACAATAGTGCTAAGTTAAATGACTTCTTATCAGTGTTTTTTTTTTGTAAACATAGTATATCAAATATTTTATATTAGTTAGATGTTAAATCTTTCCTTACATTTCACTTTGAGAAACACTTATATACCAGTTCGAATTAACAATTAACATTCGAATAAAACATTTAAAATACAACAGTGTAAATAAATTTAATATTTCATAGAGAGAAAACATTTATTATACAACTGTGAGAAAACACTAAACATACAATTGGGAGGAAAAAATTAATATAAAACTGGAAGAAAGCAATTACTATCATAACAATATTATAAAACCTTTAACACAAGCCTAGCTATATTTTAAAACTTTTTATACAGCAGCGTTAAAAAAGATTTGATATACAACTTTGAGAAAATATTATTTAAAATAACACTGTGAGAAAACAATATTAGCAAAGCAAGAAAAGGTTTAGCATATCACTACAATAAAATAATGTATGTAGTATTCTTACAGTTGTATTTTAAATATGTTCTCACAGCCATCAGGCCCACCAGGTGCTCAAAACGCCCCCCCCCCCTTTCTCTCTCACTATTTGTAATAATTGACTTCAGGAACAGCAAAGCCTTATTTTTTAAGAGGTAATTATAAAAAAAGTTGAGGGTCCTGGGGACTCTCCTCCATCAAATGTCTAGAAAATATTTACAGTAGCCCTTGTTTGGAATAATATTTATTTTTAATTAGACTCCTCTAAAAGCTATTTGGAGTGGTATCTCCTACTAAGCCTTTAAATTAAAATGCTCCCAGAAGCTATTTAGATTTGTTCTCACCCAAAATTAGTTTGAACATTAGAGAGCTTTAGAAGCTGTTTAGAGTGATTATCTTCCAAAAATATTTCAAGCTTGGATGATCCTACAAACTATTTTAGGCGTCCCCCCTTCAGCAAATGTTTGAAAATTGAATACTTCTAAAGGCTATTTTGAATGGTCATCTGTTGAAAATTGTTTTTAAACTATAATAATCTAGAAGATATTTAGAATGGTCATCCTCCAGAAACTTGTTCAAATTTGAATGTCCCTATAATCTATTTAGAGTGGTCTTTGCCTAGAATTATATGACTATTATAGAAGTTATTTGGAGTTTGATACAAAGCCATCTTTTAGCTTCATAATCGAGAATATCAGAGGGGAAAGAGATACATCTGAAGGGGAGCAAGTTTATTGCAGGGGATGGTGGAGTTCATTCCAATAAGGAGGAGAAAAGTTATAGTGGGAGTTCCCCCTCCCTACTGTTACTATATCAATGTTTGAGTTTGGCTTGTACATATTTTTTAAAACTTTGTTGTCACTTTAACAAAAGAAAAGCCATGTAGAAAAATGTATACGTCTTTAACTAGACAATGAAACATGATGAAATATTTAAATTGAACTGCCTTACTCTATTTGTGAACCAAATTTAGTTTGTGTAAAAATAATAGACTCCGTGAAACTTCCAAACACTTCCAAGCAAAAGGACAAGAGTGGATCTAACCAATAATAGATCTATGACAAATGCCAGTAAGTTCGTACATAGGAAGGCCCCGCTGCTGGACTGGACATACACTGTCCTAGAGTATGGATACAGTAAGTTCGTACATAGGAAGGCCCCGCTGCTAGAGTGGACATACACTGTCCTAGAGTATGAATAAGCATTTTATTGCTTGTCATTCACACTTTATGTTTTCATCTTCAACATTATTTTAAACTTGTTAATCTGTATCTTGGGCCCGGGCCCCTGGTCCCAGTACCATAGTCCGCTCATGGTGGTCCTGCTCACAGTGTTTTTTTTATCAATATTTTATCACAGTATAGTATTAAATGTATTCTCACAGCTGTACTTTTAATGTTTTCTCACAGCACCATGTCATATATTTTCTCATTTTGTAGTTGAATAATTTGTTAAAATGCTTCATCAAATATTTTCTCACGGTGGTATACTAATTGTTTATTAAGTTAACTAGTTTCGCAAAAGGCATATACAGTGTTTTCTCGACGTTGTAAGACAATGTTTTCTCACGTGTGTGTGTCTTACCTGCACAGATCAATATTTCCAAGTTGGTCTTCAAGAGTTCAATTTCCTCTCTGTAAAAGTGTTACTGGATTTCGGGGGGCATGGAAATGCTGCCTTGATCGAGAAATAATTAAGGAAATAATTACCACGATGGAAGATGAGTCAATGTCTTGGGAAGGTAAATTAAATACGTTCATGGAAGAAATTGTTATTAAGGGGATAATTTGATTTAGGAAGGAGAATATGCTTTTACAAGTATTCTATGTAGGGCATTGTTATACCATATTAATATTATAAGGGTTCAAATTAATACCCGTATTTTAAATTAGAGTGTTGCTAAGAATTTTATTTTACAAACATAATAAGACAACATTTTACAAATAATTAGAACGATATCTATATTAATAAAACGAAGAGTTTGTTTATCTCTCCTGAGCGTTGCGCGATGTCTACCGAAAGTAAGGGACTGACATTTTAAAATTAGTAGCCCCTATGCACCTAGAAGCCGGAATTTTAAAATGTTTAGTCGATTTTTTAAATTAATTACATTTAAATCAGTTGTGCAATGCGGGTTATGGCAGACCTTGTGTACAAACATGTACACCTGCACGGCGGGTTATGGTAGACCTTGTGTACAAACATGTACACCTGCAAGGCGGGTTATGGCAGACCTTGTGTACAAACATGTACACCTGCAAGGCGGGTTATGGTAGACCTTGTGTACAAACATGTTCACCTGCAAGGCAGGCTATGGCAGACCTTGTGTACAAACATGTTCACCTGCAAGGCAGGCTATGGTAGACCTTGTGTACAAACATGTTCACCTGCAAGGCAGGTTATGGTAGACCTTGTGTACAAACATGTTCACCTGCAAGGCGGGTTATGGCAGACCTTGTGTACAAACATGTACACCTGCAAGGCGGAGTTTTAAAATTTTTATTATATCTATTTTTTATCATATTTACCATTTATACCCATATTACCCTTTTTATCTATTTTGCCCTTTTAATCCTTTTACTCTATTTTACACTTTATAAACTTTTTAATTTTTTTAAAAATTAGATTTGATTTACTTTGTACTATTTTTACCCTGGAATATGTATTCAGGGCTAAGACGGGTAATTAATGTAAAAAGGTGTAAAAAGTGCAAAAATGCCAAAAAGGGTTAAATAGGTCAAAAGTAAATATAATTAAAAAGGGCAATAGGACCAAAATGGGAAACTGTCAAAAGGGCAAAAAAGGTACCGTGGAACGAAAATGGTTAAAAAGGGCAAAAAGTAATTCTAATAAAAATGGCTTCAAAGGTTAAAAAGGATAATAGGGTAAAAGGGGTGAAAAGGGTAGACAATGTATATAGGGTAAAAAAGGTTAGCGGGGTAAAGAAGTTAAACAGTATAAATGCAACAAAATAATGCTAAAATAATATTTATTTGATAGGATTTTTACTCTTTTTGCACATTTTACAGCTTTTAACCTTTTTCCCCTAACATAATATCGTTTTTGCCCTTTTTTCCATATTAATTTTACCCTTTCTACCCATTTTAAAAAACTATTGATAAGATTTACTTTTTCTGGAACTTTTTACACCTTTTATACCTTTTAACCTATTTACCCTATATTACTTCTCCAGAGCAAAGCCGGGTACTGCAATGCATTACCCAACCATCACTGCCTAAGAGATACAGGTGAAACCCACACATTACTGTTAATATACAGGTTTTCTTACCCATCATTCATTGCTTCTGGTAATATCAGGTGCTCTGACAATTCGCACATAACCACCAGTAAAATTCTGTTACTTTAACATTCACTCATCCCCATTGGCCATATATAAGTGCTTCTAACCCTTCATATATCAATGTCGGTCAAATACAGGTGATAAAAACTTTAACTCATCACTGCCAGCAAGATCTAGTAATTTTAATCCCTCACTCATCCCTGCCGGTCAGATCTAGATGCTCTAATTCCTCATTCATCCCTGCCGGTCAGATATAGATGCTATAATCCTTCGCTCATTCCTGCCGGTCAGATCTAGATGCTCTAATCCCCCACTGATCACTGCCGGTCAGATCTAGATGCTCTAATTCCTCATTCATCCCTGCCGGTCAGATCTAGATACTCTAATCCTTCACTCATTCCTGTCGGTCAGATCTAGATGCTTTAATCCCTC
This sequence comes from Timema genevievae, assembly GCA_902155825.1. Taxonomy (NCBI): domain Eukaryota; kingdom Metazoa; phylum Arthropoda; class Insecta; order Phasmatodea; family Timematidae; genus Timema; species Timema genevievae. The sequence goes on from CABFWO010001891.1 coordinate 134,889, forward strand.
ACTGATCACTGCCGGTCAGATCTAGATGCTCTAATCCCTCACTGATCACTGCCGGTCAGATCTAGATGCTATAATCCCTCACTCATCCCTGCCGGTCAGATCTAGATGCTCTAATCCTTCACTCATTCCTGCCGGTCAGATCTAGATGCTCTAATCCCTCACTCATCCCTGCTGGTCAGATCTATATGCTCTAATCCCTCACTGACCCCTGCTGGTCAGATCTAGATGCTCTAATCCCTCACTGATCATTGCCGGTCAGATCCATGGAGGCACTTGGTAGTATTTGGAGAGGTAGATGTAATAAAGAACAGGGGATAATGAGTTGGAAGAAAGTAGAATAGGAAGGTGTTTGAGGACGGTGGAAAATATTTGGAGATCGTAGATTGTCTTATGATTGTAGTAATAACTGCAACCTTAGCTTACTTTCGAGAATAAAGGCTTATTTTTTGGGTAAACAGAGCTGCATCTATCTAGAACAAGGGTGTAAAACAATATTCAGTGCAGACATCCGTGACAGAGTCTTGGGCTTTGAGGCTTAAAATCAGGAGTACATTCCTCTTAGCTGAACTTTCTGGGAAACATTTCTACTCGGATACGAACCAAATTAAATAAATGACTATCATTAGTTTTTATGAAAATTGTACTTTTATTGAAGTTGTAAATGACACTTATATACATAACATCTACAGATACATTCATTTATTTAAAGTGTTCCATCCTATAAACCATCATAGAAATAGGATGAGTAGAAGGATTACAAGGGACTGCTGACCAGGACGAAGCCACTGTACCACCAGGACATGTCGATATTATTAGAGAAAGGATCGTTTGACATTTGGGAGAACTCTTTTAGTATTGCTAACATCGTTAAGAAGTTCGTAGCTACAGTCCATTTATTCAACTACAAACGCTAGTCTGTATTGCATTTATAATATCCTTGAGAAGTTGGTGTGTTGAAAGTTACAGTTCCTGCAACCATTAACATTTAAAGTAACAAAATACTATTTCAAACATAATACAAAATAATACTAATGTGTACAAATTTGAACATAAATGTATTAATGTCAACACTAACTGAGCACAACTTACTCTAATTGGTAGAAAGTAAAATTACTTTCATAAAAAGATATATCTAGTTCTGTGTTTCTAAAACTATCCAAACCATAAACCTTGTCACGTTATGGGAGTTAAACTCTTATTAAACTGTATAATAAATATCATAAGTTGGCACCGAGGGTCATAGCCATCGTCAAAATGTGAAAACTTTGTATCTGGACAGATTTTGTGTTTGTAACATGAATCTCTGAGCCACAAGTAGGAATTTTAAAATAATTCTAGATCCTCAAATATCGTAGATCACAGTAAAACTTGATACATTTAATAATTCAGGGTCATTTATTATTTGCGAGCGAGACAGAAAAACACACCAGTCCCATTAGATGCCTGTTGTGTGGCAGTAGCTGTACACAACATTCCAAAGAGTAGAAACTGTTAAGAAGATATTTGTTTTGTGACAGTAGCTGTACACAACATTCCAAAGAGGAGAAACTGTTAAGAAGATATCTGTTGTGTGGCAGTAGCTGTACACAACACTCCAAAGAGGAGAAACTGTTAAGAAGATGCCTGTTGTGTGGCAGTAGCTGTACACAAATACTCCAAAGAGGAGAAGCTGTGAAGAAGATGCCTGTTGTGTGGCAGCAGCTGTACACAACACTCCAAAGAGGAGAAACTGTGAAGAAGATATTTGTTTAGATAAACACTCACATAAACAACTAATTATCAATTTAAAAAATAAACCATACTTTTCTCAATCGGTCTTCTCTTTGGCATAATTGATCATTAGGACTTCCTGAACCAAGTTTTTTTAGAGGACAAGTTTGACTAAGCTTTGCAACCTTTGGCATTGTTTGTAATATACTGGCCATAAACTAGAAGATAAATCCATATCTAACCAGTTACGTTCTAGAGCTCTACTTTCAGCAGATTTCTAATTAGTGTCGGTTATAAATTAATAACGTCAAACAAATCATTAACATACACCATATTATAATAAATATCTAGTGTTTCATTCAAAAGCATAACGCTATGTAAACCAAATAGGTAATACCCAAAGAAATAATACTCTATAGCCATGACGATGTTTAGAATTACAGTAGAATAGTTTGTTTGGAGTCAATCCATCTCTGCTTCTAGGCAAACCTCAAACATACGTTCTCTTTTATTCTCTCATGTTTCCTTTATTCTACCTCAACACGATATTAATATTTTTCCACTTGATTATGGACACAATTGAGGCTAAACATGGCAAAGATATGAAACCGAACTAAAACTTAATTTGCACTTAATAGAACACTGATTGGCAGTCACTTCCACTTAGATCACACGATTAATATCAAACTAAATAAAAATGTATTTAGAATAAGAAGACGATAAAATAAAACTAGAGAAACAATCACTGAGTTGTTCTATCAATGAAGCTGACAGTGAAACTTGACTAGTTTTAATTTGGAATTGTTCACTATAAGAAATATGATTGTGCTATTATATTCGAGAATTTGACTAGTTAAATTTCTTCAATATCACAAAGATACCTTCGTCGCAATTTATGAAACAGCTAAGTCATATTTTTCTACACATGTACAAGTTTATCGAAAGGATTATAACTAATGTGGGTTTACACCTTAGTTTAAGAATTGTTTGAAACTCCACATTAGTCACTAATTTATGTGAACAAAATAAATATTCCCTATGTGTGTCTCTTATTGCACTGTCATCACTGAGCAGATTCCTGACCCGTCTTAACACCTGGTAAGTAGTTCAGGTGGAGGTGTTAAACAACTTATCTCCAATAGGCCTGTCTGAAAACTGACAGGCAGTCCAGGTGGAGATGTTTAACAACCTCTGTACAGTAGGGAGATAGCACTCTTGGCCTGTCTAACACCTGGCAGGCAGTTCAGGTGGAGATGTTTAACAACCTCTGTCCAGTAGGGAGATAGCACTCTTGGCCTGTCTAACACCTGACAGGCAGTCCAGGTGGAGATGTTTAACAACCTCTGTCCAGTAGGGAGATAGCACTCTTGGCCTGTCTAACACCTGACAGGCAGTCCAGGTGGAGGTGTTAAACAACCTCTGTCCAGTAGGGAGATAGCACTCTTGGCCTGTCTAACACCTGGCAGGCAGTCCAGGTGGAGATGTTCAACAACCTCTAGACCCGCAGGTTCGTCTAACACCTGGCAGGTATTTCACCTGGAAGCACCCATCTGCATGATAGGTGACTTCATGTGACCCTGGGTGACCATCTGATGACCTGTCAGGTGTGCTGTGGACATATTGTTATTGAGGTCGCCTGACGCTGGACCAGGATTCGTGGTTCTAATCCCGGAGCCATTCACCAGGTGTGCGTTAGCAACAGCGCCGGGCTGCAAGCAATAAATAACATGATAAACTCTTTGTAGTTATCTAATTTAGACCAAAACAAGTTATATTCAACAAACTTATGAGAAACGTCATTGGAGGAGGAAGTTATAGGGTCTAATAGAAAGGAACCAAGATTTCAAGAATAACAAACTGTGCGCATTCACCACACATCCCTCACAATCCTAAGGGTGGTATATATCCACCACACAATCCTAAGGGTGGTATGTATCCAACACACAGTCCTAAGGGTGGTATGTATCCGAAGTAAAGTTCTGAGGATAGTATATATTCTATATCAAGTTTCGTACCGGCAGATGACTTGTTTGCCTCTTGATGTGGGCTAGGCTGGGCGGGTTGTAGGCCATGTTGGCGAACACCAGTCGCTCCTCATAGTCGTACTCACACAGGATCTTGTTCTCACACAAGTAGAACCTGTCACCAACACAGAACCTGAAACAAGAGTAGAACCTGTCACTAGCACAGAACCTGAAACAAGAATAGAACCTGTCATTAACACAGAACCTGAAACAAGAGTAGAACCTGTCACTAACACAGAACCTGAAACAAGAGTAGAACCTGTCATCAACACAGAACCTGAAACAAGAGTAGAACCTGTCACCAACACAGAACCTGAAACAAGAGTAGAACCTGTCATCAACACAGAACCTGAAACAAGAGTAGAACCTGTCACCAACACAGAACCTGAAACAAGAGTAGAACCTGTCATCAACACAGAACCTGAAACAAGAGTAGAACCTGTCACCAACACAGAACCTGAAACAAGAGTAGAACCTGTCATCAACACAGAACCTGAAACAAGAGTAGAACCTGTCACCAACACAGAACCTGAAACAAGAGTAGAACCTGTCATCAACACAGAACCTGAAACAAGAGTAGAACCTGTCACCAACACAGAACCTGAAACAAGAGTAGAACCTGTCATCAACACAGAACCTGAAACAAGAGTAGAACCTGTCACCAACACAGAACCTGAAACAAGAGTAGAACCTGTCATCAACACAGAACCTGAAACAAGAGTAGAACCTGTCACCAACACAGAACCTGAAACAAGAGTAGAACCTGTCATCAACACAGAACCTGAAACAAGAGTAGAACCTGTCACCAACACAGAACCTGAAACAAGAGTAGAACCTGTCATCAACACAGAACCTGAAACAAGAGTAGAACCTGTCACCAACACAGAACCTGAAACAAGAGTAGAACCTGTCATCAACACAGAACCTGAAACAAGAGTAGAACCTGTCACCAACACAGAACCTGAAACAAGAGTAGAACCTGTCATCAACACAGAACCTGAAACAAGAGTAGAACCTGTCACCAACACAGAACCTGAAACAAGAGTAGAACCTGTCATCAACACAGAACCTGAAACAAGAGTAGAACCTGTCACCAACACAGAACCTGAAACAAGAGTAGAACCTGTCATCAACACAGAACCTGAAACAAGAGTAGAACCTGTCACCAACACAGAACCTGAAACAAGAGTAGAACCTGTCATCAACACAGAACCTGAAACAAGAGTAGAACCTGTCACCAACACAGAACCTGAAACAAGAGTAGAACCTGTCATCAACACAGAACCTGAAACAAGAGTAGAACCTGTCACCAACACAGAACCTGAAACAAGAGTAGAACCTGTCATCAACACAGAACCTGAAACAAGAGTAGAACCTGTCACCAACACAGAACCTGAAACAAGAGTAGAACCTGTCATCAACACAGAACCTGAAACAAGAGTAGAACCTGTCACCAACACAGAACCTGAAACAAGAGTAGAACCTGTCATCAACACAGAACCTGAAACAAGAGTAGAACCTGTCACCAACACAGAACCTGAAACAAGAGTAGAACCTGTCATCAACACAGAACCTGAAACAAGAGTAGAACCTGTCACCAACACAGAACCTGAAACAAGAGTAGAACCTGTCATCAACACAGAACCTGAAACAAGAGTAGAACCTGTCACCAACACAGAACCTGAAACAAGAGTAGAACTTGTCATCAACACAGAACCTGAAACAAGAGTAGAACCTGTCATCAACACAGAACCTGAAACAAGAGTAGAACCTGTCACTAACACAGAACCTGAAACAAGAGTAGAACCTGTCATCAACACAGAACCTGTCACCAACACAGAACCTGAAACAAGAATAGAACCTGTCACTAACACAGAACCTGAAACAAGAATAGAACCTGAAACATGAGTAGAACTTGTCATAAACACAGAACCTGAAACATGAGTAGAACTTGTCATCAACACAGACCCTGAAACATGAGTAGAACTTGTCATCAACACAGAACCTGAAACACAAGTAGAACCTGTCACCAACACAGAACCTGAAACACAAGTAGAACCTGTAACCGACACAGATCCTGAAACACAAGTAGAACTTGTCACCAACACAGATCCTGAAACACAAGTAGAACCTGTCACAACACAGAACCTGAAACACAAGTAGAACCTGTCATCAACACAGATCCTGAAACACAAGTAGAACCTGTAACCGACACAGATCCTGAAACACAAGTAGAACCTGTCACCAACACAGAACCTGAAACAAGAGTAGAACCTGTCATCAACACAGAATTTGATATAGAAGTAAAATCTATCGCCAACAGAGAGCCTGAAACACAAGTTGAACGTATTACTTACACAGAACCTGTTACCAAAACAAAACCACGAGTAGAAGTTTCATTTATTAAATAAGTATCAAACAATATTACAGGCAAGTATGTCGACTTGTCTGTCATTAAGGAAGTATTATAGGCAAGTATGGCTAGCCTGTTACTAAGAAAGTATCAGAATGGCTAGTCCGTTATTAAGGAGGTATAACACATTATTACAAGCAAGTATGGCTTGTCTGTTATTAAAGAAGCAAGTATAGACAACGGTATACAAATAATGAATCCAAAGCACAAAGAGATTAAAAACTAATTTTTACCCTCCATTGTTGAAATGTTCCATAGGAATTCTAATACGTTACTGCCATAAAACTGGAAACGAAACAATGTTTTGTGTAAATGGTTCTAGAACGCACCCCTCCCCAAGGCGAGAGTGTTTTGTTTAGCAGACAATGGAGCTTCGCCGTGCGGAGGAGCGTAAATAATAAACATAGGGGTCAGCCCATCCGGAACAATGGTCCCAGTCGCGTTCATACAACTGGATCGTGACAGTTCAGAACTAACACTATCAACTGTTTTTGTAGGGAAAGGAGTTATAGTTATAGTTACACATGCTGTCAGTCCTCATAGGACATTAATTGTAATATAAAGTTATCAAAGAGAATTGTTGTTATCCCGTTAACACACTGATGTTATCCCTCTCATTCCAAATAACATTGATATTATTCCTCTCATTCCAAATAACATTGATATTATTCCTCTCATTCCAAATAACATTGATATTATTCCTCTCATTCCAAATAACATTGATGTTATTCCTCTAATTCCAAATAACACTTATATTATTCCTCTCATCCCAAATAACATTGATATTATTCCTCTCATTCCAAATAACATTGATATTATTCCTCTCATTCCAAATAACATTGATGTTATTCCTCTCTTTCTAAGGGACGTTGCTGTTATCCCTCTAATTATAAATAACATGATTGCTATACCTCTCATTCTAAAGGATATTTTTGTTATTTTTCTCACTATAAAGAACATTAATGTTATTCATATCATTCCAAATAAAACTACTGCTATCCTTCTTACTCTTAAAACATTGCTGTTATTCCTATCATTCTAAAGAAGACTACTTATTCTAGAAAAAAACACTGTTGTTATTTCTATTATTTAAAATAACACTACTGTTATCTCTTTCATTCTAAGGACCACTGCTGTTATTCTTATCATTCTAAAGAAACCTGTCATTCCTTTTATTCTAAAGAGCACTACTATGGACGATAACACTCAGAGCACTATGGCCGGGATCAGAAAACCAACCTCCTCAGGGCCGATCCTAGGCAATTTGGGGTCCCCTGCGAACTGTAGAATGTTGGCCCCATTGATATTTTTTTATAAAAAATTAGAGCAGTCCAATCACATAACAAATTAAATAGTATGAATCAGACTATATATATTAGGGTAGCAATATCTTGTATGATCTTGAAAATAAAACGTACATGTGAGCTTGAACTAATTATTTAAAAAGTGACTATTGATTTATTCAATCTCAAAATAATACGTTAAAAAGTGACTATTGACGTATTATTTTGGGATTGAATAAATCAAATTAAATTTCTTAATTTAAAATTTAGTATAAATCTTGAAATGTAAACTTTAATTTATGAATAAAAATAAATTTTTAAATAAATTGTTCACATAGATATTTTGAAAACCCACAATTAAAGAGAAATTTAAAAAAAATCACAAGTGATTTGAACTGATGGTTGTTTAAATATGTTGGTCTAGAGCTTACCTTGTATTTCAAAAGGGTAGTTCGCCCTCTTAAGAAAGCATTACCCTAATGTAGGCTTGGATAAAGAGGTTAATTAGGGGAAAATATCTCATTTTCAATATAACCAACACTATATTGTTGAAAAGAAAAATACTTGTTATCATGTAGCATCATGAACTGACGGTCAATGGTTTGAAGCAACTAAAACATTCTACAAAGGGGAGTTGTTCTATCCTTGCGTGCATCCAGTGTCCTTGATATCCTCTACTATACAGGGGCAGCCCGAGGTACATTGTGTCCCCTATGTAACCGGTGGATAATATAGTCCATTCACCATAGGAGTGGTTATAACTGACAGCTAGTCTACTCTAATGTATCCATTCGACAGACCAATAATACCCACGGCCAGGCTACGTTAGGCCCTGTTTATCTCTGTTTGGCGCCCCCTTGAGCTGGCACTCCGGGCCCTTAACCCGCCCCTGCCTCTATACGTGTACCGATGCGGGACCCAGGGAACTGTGTATCAGCAATTAATCATATTTGGTTATTTTCAAGCTGATTAATCTGTGATGTTTATTAATATTCAAGTACAATTAACACGAACAAATAAAGGTAAACACAAGTAACGCGTGGACCTGGTTTTACAACATTACACTCAACAATAATTAATAGAAGGGGAGACGGGTGACGTGACCTCAGGAGGGGAGGAGGGACGAAGAACATGGCCTCAAGAGAGGAGGAGAGACGAAGAACATGGCCTCAGGAGGGGAGGAGGGACGAAGAACATGGCCTCAGGAGGGGAGGGGAGACAAGCAACGGGGCCTCAGGAGGGGAGGAGAGACGAAGAACATGGCCTCAGGAGGGGAGGAGAGACGAATAACATGGCCTCAGGAGGGGAGGAGAGACGAATAACATGGCTTCAGGAGGGGAGGGGAGACGAATAACATAGCCTCAGGAGGGGAGGAGAGACGAAGAACATGGCCTCAAGAGAGGAGGGACGAGTGGTGGGGCCTCGGGAAGGGAAGGGCGATGAGTGACATAGCCTGGGTAAAGGAGGTAAAACAAATGACAGACACTAATCGAACAGCTGGTGCTGTTGTAGTTCATTTCATTTTATTGCTCTCGTATTTTTATATTTATTTATTTAAACGATTTTTTTTAAAAAGGCTAGCTTTGGGGCCCCAAATCCTTGGGGGGCCCCTGTGGACGCATCAATCGCATATGTCAAGAACCGGCCCTGAACATAGTAGATGGGAGATAATATAGCAATTGTATTGTCCCTAGTTCTATAGCAAGAGTTCCTCTGGGATGTATTTGAGCAGTTATATTGTCCCCAGCTCTATAGCAATAGTTCCTCTGGGATGTATTTGAGCAGTTATATTGTCCCTAGTTCTATAGCAAGAGTTCCTCTGCACGATATTATAGCAATTGTATTGTCCCGAGCTCTATAGCAATAGTTCCTCTGGGATATATTAGAACAGTTGTATTGTCCCCAGCTCTATAGCAATAGTTCCTCTGGGAGATATTATAGCAATTGTATTGTCCCGAGCTCTATAGCAATAGTTCCTCTGGGAGATATTAGAACAGTTGTATTGTCCCGAGCTCTATAGCAATAGTTCCTCTGGGATGTATTTGAGCAGTTATATTGTCCCCAGCTCTATAGCAATAGTTCCTCTGGGATGTATTTGAGCAGTTATATTAGCTCTATAGCAATAGTTCCTCTGGGATATATTAGAACAGTTGTATTGTCCCCAGCTCTATAGCAATAGTTCCTCTGGGAGATATTACAGCAAGTGGAGTGTTTCTAGCCTAATAACACGAGAACAAGCATGATAGTAACCGAGTTAGCCAGTGAGTCCGGTTCTTTTCCTTTGTTCCTCGTGAATATGATAATGGCGGCTATTTAGCGACCCAACAATGGTGCCGTGTATTGGCTATTAATGGGCCTGAATGAAACATGGCGGCACACAATGGACGTAATTAATGTATGTACAAGCGAGGCTTTTGTTATTGTTTTCGTTTCAACTGCGGCCACGTGGATGGCTCGCTGAAAAATGCTCGCTTCCTCATTCGCTCCTTTTATTATTTTATAGAAACATAGAAAGCAGGTAAATTAGTCCGGTTTTCTTTCTATGGAGGCCATTGTAAGACTAACACAGTGAATAACCATTGTGAAATCAGAATTAAACATTAAATTAGTTTGCAACATTTCCTTGGACGAATGGCGGAGTAAGGGAAATATATTTTAAAGGTTTTTATCAACATTTATGCGATTCTTTATATAACATTTATAATCGATAACCGTATGTATTTATCTTGATCTATATATACACAACTATATATAAGCTACAGAACACAATATGACAACATTAATCTAGGCTAGAGAACAGTACCTACCTACCTAGATCTAGATTATAGAACAGTATCTGCCTACAGAGAACTAGGTTGGAGTAGTCTATCAAATAAATCTAGACACAGCTAAGGACTGTATGTACAACCCCCGCCTTATGAAGTTAAAAGGACGGGCAGTTTTTATTGGTCTACCATCGCGTGTGTGTTGAGGGTGGCGTTCCAATTGAAAGTAGGAGTAGTGTAAAGTTCCATGAGGACTGGGCGCTGTATCGGGAGAGCTTTTAAACATGTAGTGGTCTTCTGGGAAATCATTTGAACCTGCAGGCAGACAAACCTACAGGAGAGTCGGCTGAAACTAGCCTTCATACCTAGAAATGTGTTCTGTACCGATATCGTTACTACTGTGTTCTGTACTGGTATCATTGTTCATGTGTTCTGTACTGGTTTAATTGTTCCTGTGTTCTGTACTGATATAATTTTTCATGTGATATGTGCTGATATAATTGTTCCTGTGTTCTGTACTGATATAATTTTTCATGTGATATGTGATGATATAATTGTTCCTGTGTTCTGTACACTGATATATTTTTTCTGTGTTTCGTACTTATATCATTAGATATCGTTGTTTCTAAATTCTGTGCTGATATTAGTATTTCTGTGCTCCATGTGAATACCTTCATTATTGTGTTCTACAAACACTATGATTACTGTGTCTTAAGTCCTGCCTGTGATCTCACTGGTTTCTTAGTAAAACTTATGTCCATGTCCTACCTTTGGCAATACCGATCCCTAGTGGAGTTAATGTCAATGCTCTGGTGGATGATTGTAATACCTATGTCTTACCGGGGGTTAACTTTGTTCTATGTCCTACCTGTGGTTGCACTGCTGACACGCGAAACACTCCAAGTGGTAGACGTTGTTGCGGGCCCTCATCACCATCTCGAAGGCAGGGATCACCTTGGAACAGGCGGCGCAATAGCCTGTGTTACCGAACAACCTGTAACAATAAAACCTTGTTAGTTTCCTCGGGACTCCCATCATTGAAGTGTTGTTAGAACACGCCTTACTTCCTTTGTGAAAGTGTTGTTAGAACACGCCTTACTTCCTTTATGAAAGTGTTGTTAGAACA
>CABFWO010001892.1:0-34672 GCA_902155825.1 Timema genevievae
GGAACATCCTTCTGTTCCACCACGACTAACGTTGCCGGAACATCCTTCTGTTCCACCACGACTAACGTTGCCGGAACATTCTCGCCGACCTTTTTCCTACCCACACGTGTCTGACCACAGTGTCTCCATCGTCGTGACATCAACAAGTTACCCTCGAAGCCAAAGGGATGGATAACAACACCTGTTAGGTCACTTGCTATTTACAACACACAATGTTTATACAACACACCTTCCAATATTATTATAAATAAAATATTTTTATCACCGCGTCTTACTACTTGTTCGAATTATACGCCTATGAACTAATTACTCTAATAAAATAGAGCTTAATAAAGTTGAATTAAAAAGAAGTGTAGCTGAATTTGTGTGGAGAGAGAGTGGAAAACCATTTATGGAAAACCACCATCAGTGCATCCGACTGGGATTGAACTCTGATATCCCCACCATCGGCAGAACATTTATTGCGAGAGTGACGCCTGAGACCATGAGGCCACCGAAGCGGGTACAATATTTTATTATTTTGTTAATTTTGAACAACACTATTTATAACTAAATCAATAATTGTATTTAATAATCTTATAATTTTACGATAGTGATACTAGATTAGGCCTATAAAAAGGTGGCTTTTTTCCAAAAATTCCTGGGGTTTTGGAAAATAACCCCAACTCTTCTTGACTCCCGGGAAATTAATGTCGGTACAATTCAGAATCCCTAGTGTTGTGTATTGTACAGAGTGAGACAGAAACAATTGGACGATCTCTGCTGACGAATGTGATGAACAACGTGCTGAGGTTTGTCTGACGTCCGATGGAGCTCACCTGAGTTACAAAAAGTGTTAAAGTGTAGTATGTAGTTTGCTTTTATTTAGCTAGGGAATATTTACTGTTCAATTAAAGTGTTAATTTTCAAGTTACTAATCGTTCTAATTGTTTCGGCCCCAATCTTTATGAGTATCAACATAAATCTGACCCCGGGTCGCCGTGCTGGTTCCTGTGTTCTTATAGCTATACTAGTCCATGAATTCACAAGTCTATCACAAACTCTGCCTTAAATAATCTTGCTTGAAGAACTGCCTTGTGTATAGGCATTACTGGGATTAAGAGAGGATGACAGGGGCTAATGCCTCCACAAACTGTTGCAATTAAAAATGTTTTAGCATAATTTGTTGGTCCTTTTAAGATTGATTATTTATTATTTATTTGAGGTATTAAACGTGCACTTTCTGAACCACCTGATTATATCAGCACATGAGTATTTTTATGATCGAGGGTGAAAGGGCTTACCAATATTTCCGGTAAATATATTTTCACACACATTCTAGGATTATTTTACTTGACACAATCGACATGGAACCAACGGCTTTATTTACCTCCCGAAGGAAGTTGTGCTACGGATTTTTGTCTCTCAAGAAAAATCCATGGACCCCGGCTGGGTTTGAACCCACGAACATCGAGTCCTGAAGCAAGCACTTTATCCCAAAACCATCGAGGTTGACTTCAAGATTAATTAAAAACGGAACCCACCTCAGTGGCGTAGTTAGCTAACGCGCTAGTTTAGTTTTGAGCTAGACTGCTGAGGACGGGGAGATCAAGGTTAGAATCTCGCTCGGGTAGAGTGGGGGGGTTTTCCTAAGTGGTTTTCCACTCTCTGTCCCCGCAAATGCGGGTTCCCTTCCTTTATATTCAACCTTTTCAATTCCTAACCCAATAAAGTAATGGGTACTTAAGCGTGTAACCCGAACGGGTAGTAAGACGCGGTGCTAAGTATAACTAAAAACGAACGATTAATATTTTATACTTTTTGTTTGCTTTAGACAAATATAATTATTGCGATGACACTATTTTCTTATTTAAGTTATATCTTTAACATTTATCTTTTAGCAAGAAGTTAATTTTATATAGAAAATAAAGTCGAGAAATTGAAAAGAGAAATATTTGTTTTCATGTTGGCACCTTTAATTTTTTACAGTAGGCTACCTTTAGCCTAGTCAAATTGTACTGGAATTGTAATATAATTTATGTCAATGGTTTATTACTTAAATACAAAGTCCCGCTAAAAACGATAGTGAAAAGTACCAAACTACGGGCGTGCGTAGGCCCAATATGGCGGATTTTTCAATATGGCCGCCCCATGTTGGATATAAGTCCACATTTTAGACCAAACCATACCAAAGAAGAACTAAAGACATACAGAACACCAGGACTTTGGTTAGAATACCTGAAAATGGTTGAGATTTTGAAAAAATTCATAAAGGCAGAACAAACGGGAAATTGGCAGCTTCATCTAACGATAGTTAAGGAAATTCTACCATATTTGCATGTGGCCATAATTTTTTATGCCATTTCTTCACGCCTGTATTTGGAGAGTAGATTGAGCTTGAAACTATGGTTCCTGAACTACTCAATGCATTCACAAATTGTCTACATTTTGTCAAAAGAGATTATAAGTTTTGGGGAGGCCTTGCAATAGACTTGATTATTGAACAGGTTCACATGATAAATATCAAGGGATATGGTGGAATGACACATGGAAGAGGCATGACTGAACAGCAACAGACTCTGTGGGTAATGTCACGCCCAATTTGTGCCCATGTAAATAGTTGTATGCAAGTGTTTTCTGGTGTCAAGCAAGCAGTTAATGAGCAACATGTAATCATGATCAGTTAAGGAATTGCACGTGAAAATGATAAAACATAGAAAGTTCTTAAATATGTAGAGCAGCTTAATTTTTTAAGAGATAATAACTGCGTAATATAGTGACTGGAGAAGCCTATGACAATGGTGTGAGCCCAGAAATATCAGAAGAAGTTGGGAGAAGAAAAGTGAATGAGATGACTGAAAAAACAGTTACTGAGCTCGCTTTCAGGAAAAGCAAAAAAGTGAAACCAATGAAATTAGTTAAAGTAGTTAAATCCAAGGATGATCCCTTTATCATTGAGCCTGATACACTGCTCAAGCGCCTGTTGCTTTGGGCTCAGACCACTTGTTTTGATTTGAAAGAGGTGTTTTATTACGAGCTTTTCACATACTCTGCTTCTTTATTTAACAAGTGCGGACAGATGAGAGAATCAGGGAAGTCTCAGCTTGTTAGATATATACGTCAGCAAGTGAGCAGTGACATTAGCATGCCTGAAAATGCCCATTTTGTCATTGATGGTGGGTGGTTGCTCCATCATCTAACTTGAAGTCAAAAACAAACCTTTGATGAGATTATTCTTACCGATGATAAATATGTACCTACAAAGTATGGCAAGGCAACCAATATTGTTGATGGATATAAAGAAATGCTCTCAACAAAGTCAGAAACTCATAGGAAACGAACGGGAGATTTTGAAGGACCAAAGGTAAATTTCTTATCATCAATGAATATCTGCATGAAGAAGAAAATATTTCTTTCCAACAATGAAAATAAACAATTCTTCTTAACTTATCTCTCTAACAAGCTACAAGCAACTGGGCTTACCACCAAAGAATCTCAAGGGGATGCAGACATAATGATTGCCAAAGAAGGTCTAGAATTAGCACAAAAGTGCCCTACAGCAATTAAGGACAAATACACTGATCTACTTAACCTAATAATCCATCATTTAAACGTTGAATGATGTGGCATTTTTCCTTTCCCAGAACCAAAGAAGTCTTCAAGATATGTGACTATTTATTACATCAAGAAAATAAGACAAACACTTGGCAAAGAAGTCTCTTCTCACATTATTTTCATTCATGAAATGCTAGGATGTGATACTACATAAAAACCCTTTGGGTTTGGGAAAAGTGACACCATCAATTTATTAATTAAAATTGATATTTTCAAAGAACAAGCTGCCGTCTTCAAAACACCAAGAAAAACCGAAGAAGAAATTCGGTCTGTTGGTTATGAAGCTATGTCCTCTCTGTACGGTGGAAGTGTGGGGCATACACTGGCTGAGATTCAGCTTCAAACGTTTACACCAAAGGCAACAAAATCTAACATTCAAGTGAAACCAGAAAAATTGCCTCCCACAAAAGACACAAACACATTGCACTGTCTAAGAGTATATCAGCAGGTTCAACAGTGGATGGGTACTGGAATGGACCCACCAGCCGGAGTTGGGGATTTTGTTAGGGAAGACCGGCCCCAACGAGGATTAGACAAGCGTACCCGACTATTTATCAAATGTGGTTGCATCACAAGTCAATGTGCTACCCGACTATGTGAATGCAAAAGACAGGTATGATGTTTACAAGTGCTTGTACTGACTGTTGATGTATCCACTGCTGAAATTCTGTGGAATTGGACATAGACGATGACTTAAATAATTCTTCGAAAGATGTTAGACAATATAGACTAATAATGTTTACCTATTTTTATGCTACCGATTTAATTTTTTGTTCCTGATATTTTACTGTTGCCCATTAAAATATATGATTTTTTGTTATCATTTTAGAAGAACAAGTACTATTAAGTCACAACTATATTTTAAAAAAATTGAAAAGATAAGGTTTCAATAATAAATGTATTTACTAAAATCTGTGAATGTTATTTTGCTTTGTTCACCATTTTATTTGTTTGCCATAGCACAATTCTAGATTTTTTTTTACTCAAAACTGCTAGATATTGCTAAAAATATTTGAACATATAGCTAATTAAAAAGGGAAACATCAGTTTATAACATTATTATATTTAAAATCTAAGTAAACAAAGTGATGACACACCAAAATTTGCATATTTTATTAACGTTTAGCATTATTTTCTCTGTAAAATTATCATATTCTTACTACTCACATGGTTCTTATCTCATGTGAAAGATAATTTTGTTTTGAATAATTGATATTTTTGGTAAAATTTGCTTTTCTGTAATAAATTACTGAAGAAGATATAAGCAAATGTGCGCTCATGTCCTATACATAGTGTGCGGCGGCCATATTGAAAAATCCGCCATATTGGACCTACGCACGTCCGTAGTTTGGTGAACTTTTCACCATCTTTTTAGCGGAATATTTTAAGTAAGAAACCGTTAGCAAAAATTCTATTACATTTACTTCTAGGTTGAGCCTTTTTTTCACTTAATTTGACTACTTGGCCTCCACAGCTCTAAATCCGTCCCTGTTTACAGGAAAATTCCTGGATAACTCAGTGATAAAACATTGGCACTTCATGCTAAATGTGCCGTATTCGATTCCTATGTCCAGGTTTCATTTTATAGTTAATTTAATTTAATTGAAGTATGATACCAACCAGGGCTGGCAACAGAGATCTTGGAGCCCGTTACACTGAGAATTTTCGGGCCCCCTCCCTCTACCCCCACTGCATCCCTCATCCGCTTAATATATTTACAGGTGCAGAGTTAAAAAAAAAAGTTTAAAAACTCGTTAAATATTACAGTTTTTTTGTTTGGGGGGCTAAGTTAAAAGAAGTCCCTCCCCCCATTTCAAAATGTTAAACTTAAAAGATTTTATTTGCAACGTTTTGCACCGTTCTGCACCCAAGTATGTCGTTTTGCACCTTGATTTTTTTTTTGGTAAACTGCCCCAAATTATTTTTATTTGTTTAAAATAAATTTAGATTTTTATATATAATGAAAAACCGTTAATTGATACCCATTTTAAATAACACATTAAAATATATTTTTTGAAAGATTTCAATTTTTTTAAATTTATCATGATTAAACTATCCTTAAATTAATAGATTTTATAAAAATCAAGATACGATATTATTTAATAATGTAAAATGACCATCATTTAGCAAAAGTGTTACAGCTATTTTTTTAAAAAACCACTTCAGCTGCAGAATGGTCTAAGGCGTCACTTTCATGTAGAAATGAAAATTTTCCGGGAAATTTTGAATCGGAAAATGTTCCGCAGTGACGGAGTTAAATTGTGGAGGTAGCACCTAGAGCCTATTATACTTCAAAATATAGTGTTTTAAGAGACGAGTGTGTTATAAGAAGGGGGCATGGGGCTGGGTAAGGGGGAGGGGTAGTTAGGAAGCATGGATAATAGGGGGGGGGGGCAAAAGTTGGGCCAACCTTAAAATTACTCTAGTTGACTTATTGATGATAAAAAAAATTGAAGTAGGAAGTATGATTTATGAACATAACGGGCCCACAAAGGTTCGCATTCATTTGTTTCATTACTACTTTTTTTAGCACCGCGTCTTAGTACCTGTTAGGGCTGTACGCCTATGTAATAATTACTATAATGTGTTAAGGATGAGGAAGGTTGAATTTATAGGAATTGCACCTGTGAGAGTGGAAAATTATTTAGGAAAATGTTCCCTCAGTGCAACTGATATCTCGATTACATTTGTTCCATTTAATCAGTTAAAATTATTTTACAGAAGTAATAATGAAAAATTTTCCGGAAAAAATATAGGGAAAATTTTCCGTCTCGCATCTCTACTTTCATGTTAAGACTAGCCTGCTGGAGACGGGGAAATTGGTGTTCGAATCGTGGTCGGGTCTAGAAAGGGTAGTATTCCCTTAATGGTTTTCCAATCTCCTTCCATGCAAATGCAGGTAGATTACCTATAAAATGCTTCCTCATACCGAGCCTATTAGAGTAATTATCATATTATATGCGTAAAAGCTGAACAGGCAGTAAAACGCGGTGATTCAAAAAATAAAATAAAAAACTACAATTTTTCAAATATCAGTAGCCCCCGCCCACCTAATCAGCAGCATACTTCTATTAAATGCATCGTTTAAGAAAAACAAATATATATATATATATATATATATAGAGAGAGAGAGAGAGAGAGAGAGTAAAATGCTCAAATATGGAATACTTTTTGAGTTTTGTGATACAATTTGTGTTGATATTTTTTTATTCAAAATTAAACATGGCATTGATTATTATGTTTTGTATAACTAAACCAATTTTTATTACAACTATACAAGAGTAAACATATTCATTATGTGATTAATTAACTTTCTACTAGTATTCCTTATTGGCCACAATATAACCCTAATATGTAATGGCATTGTCGAAATATATTGGCATCTTTTAAAAATGATAAAATGTATTTCAAATGAAAAATATTAATCAAACAATTGAGATTTTATTTAAAACATTATCAGAGTTAGTTAATAAATTGATTATTTAGAACATTTATAACAAGCAAAATATTTTTTAGGATCTCCGGCACAATTTTTATGATCCCAGTTTTTACATTTACATTACCTGAACTTTTGCTATCTTTGTTACTAAAATTATTGGCCGTAACTAATTGGTATGTCAACCTCCTAATGTCCCCTACAGATAGAGCTGATAGACCAAAGTATTTTCTCTCCATTTTCAAATAATAGTTATCCAACTGCAAGTCTAGATTTGGAGGAAATGTCTTAAATTCTAAGTGTTGAATCAGATTTAAACAGCTTAACCAGGTGAAACAATGTTCCTCTTGGAACTTTGTAGGTCTTTTAGGCTTTAAGAAAGCCCATTTATTAAGATTGACTAACTAATATAGCAGCGCTCATTTTGGTATCATCCCAAGGACGTATTTTACGTTGAGAAGTTATCTAAGAGAATAACTAGACTATAGTATAGTGTAAATTCACTCTTATAATTAGGCAAAAGCTTTCTGAAAAATTATTTAATAATAATTTAGTAACAAATCAGTATTCAATGTTAGGGAAATCAATGCCAATTTGTTGTTCATTATTTAAAAATTCACACATACATTTTAGGCTGTTCTAGATTTTAGGTTGCAAATATACATCTTGTATTGATCAGAACAAAAAATACTTTGAAAATCCGTGAATATAATAAGACATTATAACTTTGTGTTCTGATTATTTATTTTTTTCTGGCTAGATGTTCAAAACTTCATGTTTGAGTAAACAATACATTAATATTATCATAGGAAAAAATCACAATTTTTGTTTGGGGAAACAAGGCATACGTTCAACTTGGCTCATTCATTAATTCTGATTTTTTTATTGCAAAACTACTAGGTTGCAAAACGCCATACTTGGGTGCAAATAAAAACTTATAAGTTGGCATGAAAAAAAAATGGATAGTGGGGGGTACTCTCAACTTGCCCCCCCTCCCCCCAACATAAACAGTTGTTCCGTCTCTGGGGTTAGGGTGAAAAACGTAATACTTTGGTGCAAAATGGTGTAAAATAGGTTTTAAAATTGTGATATGTTTAAATTTTAATTTTGAGTGGGTGGGGTTAGGGGGCAACTTAAGTGATCTGATAAACTGTTAGGACGGTCTTATAGCATCGTAGCTCGCATGCAATTTTTAATCATAGCAAACTAGCTGAACGCTCTTTCACCTTCAGCAACTGTTATTGGGAGGGTGCAACATAGTCTAGGTGCTATGTACACCTCTGCAAAAATACCTTCTAGTTGCAGCTTATGAATTGCATTTAAAAGATCAAGGGGGCCAGAGACTGAGTTGTAAAGTTTAAAAAAGAATCCTTAACGAAATATTTAATAGTTATTTTTATTCAAGACTAGGCCTACTAGATAAAAAAATTGGCCTTAAGTCGGCCGACTGGGCCCCCTTTGGCTAAGGGCCCGGTACAACAGTCCCCCTAGTCCACCGGCACTGATCCCAACACAAGTTGATTCTAATCTATTGCCATTTGATGAAATATTTCTGGTGTTTGCGTCCTTACTCAACTGAAGCGGGAACTTTAAATCTTTGGATATTTCGATTATAATCGTTCCATTTAGATATTTAGAAAATTTACTCTAACATAATAAAGGAAATGAAAAATTGACCACCTGACATCTCTAAACACAATATATTATAACAGTTGTTTGAGATCAACTATCCAATAGATATCCTGGCTCCTTCACTCACTTTACTTTCGTATTAAAACAATTGAATCAAAACAACTGCCGCTGTGGGAGATTTTTTACCAATTTTTATGAGATGATTTTCTTGGACAACTTTTACATACATAATTTTGACTATGTATCTTATAACTATTATGGATTATTGCTTTATTTTAGTTTCACATTTTATACTAGCTCAAATTGCAATCTTAAAATTAAAATTATGTTGATGAAAATCATGTTTTGATCAAATTAATCTGATTACATTTATATGAATACAAATAAGCTATTTTAATTAATTACTATGTAAAATATGGCATAAATTAGAACTACCGATAGTTATAATACCTAGTTGTAATTACTTTCTGTACGCTGGAACTTTGCACTCTTTAGAGGTGCAGGTTTGTACACCAGTATTTCACACGTTCTCAAGTGTAGTGTTGTACACCAGGATTTCACACGCTCTCAAGTGTATTGTTGTACACCAGGATTTCACACGCTCTCAAGTGTAGTGTTGTACACCAGGATTTCACACACTCTCAAGTGTATTGTTGTACACCAGGATTTCACATACTCTCGAGTGTATTGTTGTATACCAGGATTTCACACACTCTCAAGTGTATTGTTGTACACCAATATTTCACACGCTCTCAAATGTATTGTTGTACACCAGGATTTCACACGATCTCAAGTGTATTGTTGTACACCAGGATTTAACACGCTCTCAAGTGTAGAGTTGCACACCAATATTTCACACGCTCTCAAGTGTATTGTTGTACACCAATATTTCACACGCTCTCAAGTGTATTGTTGAACACCAGTATTTCACACACTCTCAAGTGTATTGTTGTACACCAATATTTCACACGCTCTCAAATGTATTGTTGTACACCAGGATTTCACACGCTCTCAAGTGTATTGTTGTACACCAGGATTTCACACACTCTCAAGTGTATTGTTGTACACCAGGATTTAACACGCTCTCAAGTGTAGAGTTGCACACCAGGATTTCACACGCTTTCAAGTGTAGAGTTGCACACCAATATTTCACACGCTCTCAAGTGTAGTGTTATACACCATGATTTCACATATTCTTAAGTGTAATGTTGTACACCAGGATTTCACACGCTCTCAAGTGTAGTGTTGCACACCAATATTTCACACGCTCTCAAGTGTATTGTTGTACACCAGTATTTCACATACTCTCGAGTGTATTGTTGTATACCAGGATTTCACACACTCTCAAGTGTATTGTTGTACACCAATATTTCACACGCTCTCAAGTGTATTGTTGTACACCAGGATTTCACACGATCTCAAGTGTATTGTTGTACACCAATATTTCACACGCTCTCAAGTGTAGAGTTGCACACCAATATTTCACACACTCTCAAGTGTAATGATGTACACCAATATTTCACACACTCTCAGGTGTAGTGTTGTACACCAATATTTCACACACTTTCAATGTTGCTCTATTATGCATAATATTTCAGAAGCAGTATTGGAAGCTAATGATTTATAATTTACTTTCTTAAAATTCGAAATGAGTACCACGGTGTAATTAGTTTTTGTTGTTTTTTGGTCATCACGTATGACCACGTAAGGAAGTTTACCCACATTTGCGTGGAGAGAGAGATTGTAAAACCAGTACACTCGACAAAGAATCGAACCTTGACCTCCCGGTCATCGGTAATCCAGTCTATTGCAAGAGTAATGCCTCAGTCCCGGTGTCGGCAACTGGTTGATATCGATACAATTTTCAGTCAATTACGTGAGAAAGCTATATCGTCATTAAAAGTTGAATTCTTTTAAACTCGCCAATATACAAAGTACTTTCAAATAATATCTGAGTGACAAAATTACCTTAATCGGTCACAAACACCATTTTTATAAGAAACCTAAGTGGCTTAATTGGAAGTATTAATATTATTTATTCTAATTTTTTCTTCCAGGTGGGTGGGCAGGTTCCAAGTGGCCCGGCCCAGAACAGTAAATAGGACGGCCCTTAACATAATGTAATTACAAATACCACTGAAGTAATGAGGTGACGTATTTATATTATTATTATTGGTAAATTTAATATCGAGACGATAGAAACGTTCCTAATCAATCTACTTAAATCATTAGTTCTTACTTTCTACTGACATGAGCAAATATATTTCTAAATGGTTGGAAAATATCTGGGATTTTATTGTTGATACATTTAAGTTTGTAAAATGATCCTCCATCCACTGCTTGTGTAGATTACACATAGTAACAAACAGTATTCACTAAACAAATGATTTTACGTTTGGCTGAAGAAATGGTTTATGAACAGCCCCAAGAAACAAACGGGATAGTTTTACATTGTTGTAGTCGTATATATAATTAAAAAGGATGTATTCTGGCACGCTCAGACTCACTCAATGGAGATTGTGATTAGAATTCAATAAAAATCAATCATTTAGAACTGAATGAATAGCTGTATTTTAGCTGAAAGCAGAGATATGAGACGGAAAATTATCCCTATATTTTTTCCGGAATTTTTTCAATTAATATTTTTATACAATAATTTCAACTGATTAAATACAGCTAATGTAATTGAAATATATAAATTCCAAATGTCAACGTTTATACCTAACATTAATCTCTCCTTAGGGCGAGCTTCGATGGCCGCATGTTCTAACGCGCAACTCTTGCAATAGATAAGACTGCCGATTGCAGGGAGACCGGTGTTCAATCCCGATTGGTTGCACTAAGAGTTGTTTTTACTAAATAGTTTTCCACTCTCATGGGTGCAATTACTCTAAATTCACCCTTCCTTATGCCTAAACCATTAGCGTAATTATTACATAGGCGTACAACCTAAAGGTGGTGGTCCTAAAAAAAATAGTAAATAAACAAATTAATGCGAGCCTTTTTAGGCCCGTTATGTTTATAAACCATACTTCAAATTTTTATCATCAATAAGTTAATTAAAATAGTTTTAAGGTTGGCCCGACATTTATCTCCCCCCCTATCCTCGATCCTTCCTAACTACCCCTTCCCCAACCCCCGTGCCCTATCAACCTTCTTATAACCCACTCGTCTCTTAACACACTATATTTTGAAGTATAATAGGCTCTAGGTGCCACCTCCACAATTTAACCCCTCCACTGCAAGCTGCCATATCGGAAAATTTTCATCTCTAGTTGAAAGTTGTTGGGGAAGCCTAAATCAAACCATCCCACCGGGATATGGCCTAGTGTCCCGCCGGCCCAGTCCACCCCTGAGGCGGGGAAATGAGTATTAAAGCAAAGATTGAATTTAAGAAAGGAATGAATATAAGAATCATATACAAAAACAAAATTCAAAAAAAAAGAGTGAAGAAAGGATGGACGATAAGTTTATAAGTCAATCGGTCTCCAAAAAGGTTGCCGACCCCCGACCATTCGACCACAGAGGTGAGTTATTGTTTCAAATCGTTTTATTATTCTCTGTGAGATAAGGGATGTGATATACCTTCCTTTGATTCTCGTGTGATTTTTAGCTTTCATCAGGTTGAAGTGGCGGTGTGTCAAAGTAGAAAGAAACAAAAGAAGACGTTCTCACAAAGAAATTGCCTAGCCAGTCCGGAGAGTTGGTTTCTACTGAAGGCGGCACTGGTTGATAAGATTGTAAAGTGGAGGAGCTAGCCCAGTTGTTCAAAACATCTTGTGTGAGCGGTTTCTAGCCGTTTGCTCAACGGGTGGGCCTTGGAGTCTGGATGACCCAGTAATGCCAACTTTGACAATCCGAAGCAGAATTAAAATGCACCCTTTTACAGGGGTGGAGATTTATGACTAACCCAACCCCTGCAACTGGGTTTGAGGGGGTATGCCCCCAACCGCTGGAGGCAAGAACTTTTTCGAACTATAAACAACGTGTATCTAAAACATTGCATCAAATTTTGGCAGGCTATTCCTTGGGTGAAAATAGAGTAATTTACATCAGCAACCTAGGGTCCATCTTGAATAATAAGGGTGGTATACACCCCTAAAGATAGAGATAAAAACGACTGTTGTGTGAAATATTATGAGAACTGCTTAGGGTATTACAACGAATATTTGTATACTACTTATTGAAACCTTGATCATTAATAAATAAAATGTGCTGTTACCGTTACCCACCCACAGCATGTAAAAACGACGGGGTTGTAACACTTTTTTATGCAATAAAATATGTCAGAGTAAGTATTACCGATTTTGACTTAAGATTACAAAACATGGAGTAAAAATTAACAAAAAAAAAGGTGTCTTGAAAAAACTGTCTAGATTTCCCCGTTTCCGAGATAATCATAGATGTGTGATTTCAAAAACAAGTGTTAATTCCTGCCAGGTAGGGAGGCAGTATAGCTGTTTTTGATACATTTGTCTCTGAGCTCAAACTTGTGTGATTATCTCGGAAACGAGGAAAGCTAGACAGTTTCTCCAAGACACCTTTTTTGTTAATTTTTACTCCATGTTTTGTAATCTTAAGTCAAAATCGGTAATACCTACTCTTACATATTTTATTGCAGAAAAAAGTCTTACAACCCCCCCTTTATTACATGATGTGGGTGGGTAACGGTAACAGCACATTTAATTTATTAATGATCCAGGTTTCAATAAGTAGTATACAAATATTCGTTGTAAAACCCTAAGCAGTTTTCATAATATTTCACACAACAGTCGTTTTTAACTCTATCTTTAGGGGTGTATACCGCCCTTATTATTCAATATGGACCCTATGTTGCTGATGTGAATTATTCTATTTTCACCCAAGGAATAGCCTGCCAAAGTTTGATGCAATGTTTTAGATACACGTTGTATACCTCCCTTCATAAGATATTTATAAGGTTTTTTAAATAGTACTTGTTGACTTGGGTTTAAAATATTTTAAACTATTCACTAACATTCAAAATATAAAAAGTAAACCTAGCCTTGGCTCAAAGAATTGTTTTAAAATCCTCTAAAAAAACGTGTTTAAAAGATTACAACTTTTTCAAAAATATATTTTCAATCCTCTCTGCTTGTCATTAATTTTCATTTTAGATTATGTCATAGACCACAATAACATATAACAATAATATAAGTTAAATAAAATAAAAAGATTAATACAAAAGTGCATATTTCTAGACAAGAAAAGTCTCAATTTAATTTTTCTTTACAATAGACAAAGCAAACGTATTTTGGCGCTATACACTAATTTTGATAAAGTTGTTTGCCGGAGATTCTATTTCTAAAAGACAATTGCAGCTTCTTTGTGGACATGGTTCGGCGTACTGTTTTTTTTCAAACATCTCTTTAGTCAACCAGTTGATTGCTTCTGTGAAACAACAGAATATAAGAAGGGCAAGGAAAATGACGACAGAAAAGGTTATTATTATTATTATTATTATTATTATTATTATTATTTTTAATGGATGACGCTGTGGCTTGTGAGAAGACTCTCACTCCACCTACGATTGTAAGAACACCGCTAAAACCCGCTTCGATGGCCGCATGGTCTAAACCACTACTCTCGCAGTAGACTAGACAACCGATGACAGGGAGATTGAGGTTCGAATCTCGGTCAGGTGTACTGAGGGTGTTTTTTACAAAATGGTTTTTCGCTCTCTCTCTCTCCACGCAAATGGGAGCACACTTCCTATAAATATAACCTTTCTCATTCCTAAAACAACTGGTGTAATTAATACTTTAGTGTATTCGACACCTTAGCCCAGTCGGTAGCTTGCCTGATTACTGAGCTAGAGGTTCTGGATTCGATTTCTGGCATGGTCGAATAATTTATTATTGGTGAAATGTGGGTTTACCCTTTCAAAGTGATGAATTAACGTCTGGGTACTGGACGTTGTGACTGTCCTAGTCTTAAGCTATATTATAAGACCTATGAAGGAAGCTACGACAGGCCTAGCAGACCGGTAGTGGAAAATGTAGGCTGGAAACAGTAATGGATGTAAAGTACTTGAGCGTATAACTCAAACGAGTAGTAAGTAGGACGTAGTGCTAAAAAAAAAACCTCAAGTTACTTAAATACAGTATACAAAAAACTATATGCTTATTTTATTATCACCAAGAGGACAATAAAATCAAATTGAGGTATTTTGAATGATTGAAAGAACACGCTGTTATTATATTATTATAGCAATTTTTTATTTCCCAGAGTATTATCAAACCTTTTGGTTCCTACATGTATATATAGATACATATATGGTATAGTACAATATATATATATAAAATATATATTGAATATAGTGTATATATTATATATTTATATGTATTATATATCTATATAAATATGTCTATATATGTGTATATAAAATTTATATATATATATATATATATATAAAATTTATATATATATATATATATAAAAATAATCCCGATTTTCCGTCACTCACGGGACTTGGACATGGTCGGAACACAAAAAAGGCCGGATAATAAGAGCAGAAAAACTTTACCAAAACACATATTCATCTTCCCCCTCCAATTTCTTATGCAAAATCATTTCTTTTTCTTTAATTATAGGGTCGTACGACGGGGTACTTTTTTTGTCTTTCTTAGCATAATCTAAGAGTTCAAATTTTTGTTTTCTTAACATTTTACTATTTTTTTAAGGCATCTTCCCCCTCCCCTGTTATCGAATGTCATGCAAGAGCTTTTCTGTTTTTTTCCTCCAAAACAAAATGTGAGCCGATGACTGCCTGTTGTGACATGTAGGCCTAAACAATGAAACAGCAGTGACTCACGAACATGTAGACCACAGACAATCACAGGAGCGGGACGGTCAGATATGACGAGGAGACGGATATTCAGAGCTAGGATAGTCGGGGTTCTACAGAGAGAGACTAAATTATTATACAAACATATTAATTAGGCTAGTGTGGTAAGATTAGGATGTTAGAATGTGCCTACATTTGCGTGAAGGCGTACACTTAGGAAAAACCAGCCTCGACACATCCAGCTGGGATTCAAACCCGACCTTTCTGTCATTGGCAAACTAAACTAAATGAACACGAAATATTGCCTAATTTCAATAGTAGGCCTACCTCACATGAAGAAAAGGGAAAATAGCTAGTGATTAACAAAGTAAGTAAGAACAACCACACGACTTTAGATAGTTACTCATTTGGAAGAGATCTATATGGGACGAGGGAACTGGTGACAGGGGGACATTGCCCCCTATAAAGAATTGGTCCCCCCTGATATTGTCTAAAATTAAGGTTAAATATGGCCTTGTATAGCATTTCAAAAACTTCTAGATGCTTCCAATTTTCAAAATTTTGTCAGGGAAGGACTATTCCAAATAGTTAATATAGTTATTAAATTTTCAAAAAATTTCCAGGCAAAGGCCATTATAAATACCTTACGAGTCATCCTATTTCTAAAATTGAGAGGACCCCTACTAATAGTTCCCAGGGGCATATATTTTTCTTAAAAATACACCGGTGGTCTAATGGTCACAGATCCTGGCTGCTGACCTAGAGGCCCCGGGTTCAAACCCCGGCGCTTCCAGAATGTATCTGTGAAGCAATGAACGGGGTCAAACTCAGCCTAGCGAGGACAAATGAGGAGATACTTGAATAAAGAAGTGGCAGCCCTGGTTTATAACAGTGAGGTTAACGGCTGGAGGGTTCGCTGTGCCGACCACATGACACCTCTATCCGGCAGACCATGCGGTGATGTCTTGTAAGAAAGGTGGTATTACAGCCATATTTACTGGTTTTGGGGGTGATGTCTTGTAAGAAAGGTGGAAGTACAGCCATATGTACTGGTTTTGGGGGTGATGTCTTGTAAGAAAGGTGGTAGTACAGCCATCTGTACTGGTTTTGGGGGTGATGTCTTTTAAGAAAGGCGGTAGTACAGCTATATGTACTGGTTTTGGGGGTGATGTCTTGTAAGAAAGGTGGTAGTACAGACATATGTTCTGGTTTTGGGGGTGATGTCTTGTAAGAAAGGTGGTAGTATAGCCATCTGAATTGGTTTTGGGGGTGATGTCTTGTAATAAAGGTGGAAGTACAGACATATGTTCTGGTTTTGGGGGTGATGTCTTGTAAGAAAGGCTGTAGTACACCCGTATGTAGATCCTACTGGTTTTTAACTATGTACTTCCAAAAGTACTTATTTTTAAAGTTAGAGAAATTGTTAACTGAGCAGCGCTAGCGCAATGAACTTAACCATTTAGTTTTATCTATAAGTTTTATTTGCCAAAATCAGGATTTTGATAGGAAAAAAGACCTTTCAGGACGGCCTTTTTACCAAAATAAGTGTATACTACCTAGATTTTACTCTTTTTCTGTTTCATACATCTCTCAAAGATGTTTCTTGGTATATTACCTATTATTGGTTACCAGACCTGTTTATAACGTTGTTTTATTAGAATTTTTATACTGAAGTAACAGTGTGAAGTAATCAGCAACCAACAACCTTAATTTATTTATAATCAATAATGAAACTGGCCTTGTGATATAGTGGTCAGATCTCTTGGCTGCTGACCTAGAGGTCCCGGGCTAAATTTCCAGCCGGTAACGGAGAATTTTTCTTGAAAGGGTGATGATTTCCACGTTCAACAGAGTTTGGTTAATTAGGCTTGAAGTTAGGTTAAGATCTTCATTGGCTTCACACCGTTATATTCACTATAATCATTCCTTCATCTCATTGGGCCATGGGAAGAGCTTCCAAGGTAAGAATGTACGATAAATACATTAATTGAATGTTCCCTGAGCGACGGTACAATAGCACCGGCTGATATCTCAACAAACTGGGCTACAGATGGATGTAGCCCAGACAAATAATAATAATAATAATAATAATAATAATAATAATAATAATAATAATAATAATAATAATAATAATAATAATAATAATAATAAAACGTCTAAAAAAGTTTTTAAAATTTATTTTTGTGTCAGCATCATCAAAAAAGACGTAAATGAGACTTAAAATTCAAGATAATATGAATCTCTCCTCTAAAAAAATAAACTTAATAACAAACCCGAAAAGAGATAAGAGATTCAAAGTTATGAAGGACTTATTCAGAAACTAAACAAATGGAAAAAGAACGAGGGAGAAATTTGAGCGCAAATACAAGTGATGTGATGTCATTTATAGTGACCCTGTTGACCTCAGTGATCTTGGGGGTAAGGACCCGATGTTCGTGGGTTCAAACCCTAGCCGAGGTTGACAGATTTTTCTTGAGGGATAGAAATGCATAGCACTGTTAGCACAACTTCCTTCGGAGGGGAAGTAAAACTGTCGGATCCATGTCGATTGTGGCATATAACAGAACCCCGAAATGAATGTGAAAATACCTTTCCCGGCAAAATTGGTAAGTCCTTTCACTCTCGCTCATAGAAATTCTTGTCTACTGATATAATCAATCGGTTCAGAAAGTGCACGTTAATTACCTCAAATAAATAAGTAAAATTAAATACAGTGACTCTCCCGTCGAGGATTGGATATAATGTTTCAAATGTCATGGATGGCGGCATTAAGACTGCAAAAGTTATGAGGGAAGTAGGCCTACGTTTACATGTGATTTGTGGTAAAAACAAGTTGTTTGGTTTATTAATTTTAACGTGACTTAAAATAGTTCCTTAATAAGCTGTAGATCAATTTGTAGATTTTAAGTTTTTTTAGAAGCAACAATAAATGTGAAAGCTATCTATATATGTGAGTTTTATTTTTAAATATAGACCTACCTAATATGCCTACAGATAAATAGCACGTGTATCCAAATATTTAATCTTTCTCTACGCATATATTTAACTTGGGGACTTTTACCCCAAAATAAGGGGTAAGATTACGTTCGTATGGATATATAGGCCTATTATGTAAAACCACAATAATTAGAAAGAGCTAAATTGAATATTTTTCACGGAAACTATTATCAAATTATTCCTTAAGAGCTGTTTTTTCTTATGTTTATCTTTAAAATTTAATCATTATTACAATAAATATTTTAAAAATAAAAATATGTCAAACTACGCACACTTGCTCCTTCTTATTACTCTACATGGAATGTTTGATATATTTTTTGTCGTGCTTTTCCTAAAAAAAAGTATGGTTATCATAGGTAAAATTATATGAAAATGGTTTTAGTTAGGTTACTTTTTATAGTTAAAAAAACTCATTTCTGTCTAAATCAGAGTAACTACATAGCCTAATTTTCAAAATATCTATCTCAGATTCGATTTCATAAAATGTAACCTATATCTGAGTGATGGCTACCTGTCTGGGGTCTGGCTGCTGTGGTTGTCTTAGCAAGTTGGGTTGAGTCGTTTGTTAGCAAGCACTGCTAAATAACTAACCGTGATAACATTAACTTAAAATATTCAATGGAGCACAGACTTTTTAGCACAAAGGTCATTCATGGCTTAATCTATAGGCTAGGGAGGAGGAGGAGGATAGTTAGACTATATGTATTCGCATTTGCGTGGAAACTGTATGTAGAATTAGAGTGGTAAATCATATGTGGAAAACCAGATCTCACCACCAACCAGTACATCATTCGGTCAAGACTCGAACCTAGACCTTTCTGTCACCAATAATCCAGTTTATTACGAATTTAACACCTTAGGCCACGTGATCATCAATGTGGGTATGTTATAGAGGAATTTTAATTAAATTTACTCTAAGAATAACACGAGCTAGTGGGTCTGAGAAAAAGAGCCAAATATGTTTGTTATTAACCCTAAGATTATGTTTGATAAATACAAACACTCCATCTCCCCCACACTTACTATTATTATTATTATTATTATTATTATTATTATTATTATTATATTAAAAATTAGATCGACATTTTACTCCAAATTTCCGGTGTCCCAACATAATAAATATTAGTTACGTCTCTTCATCACTTGGGTTAAAATATCTGTCCAACCCCTGCCTGGCAGCATTCATTTATTGTTCTGAGTCGGCAGCCAATGGGCTCGTCCTTACCGAGGAGACTTCTCTCTCATTGGTCGGCGGTTCCCAACTTACCTCCCTTCAGTAAAGAGGTGAGCACCTATCTCTTCGCTGATAATACGTCGAAACAGAGGGAAGAGATCAACCAACACTTCTCAGTAATCAATCACAGTTTATAAAGAGTGCAACAAAGACTTGCGTCTATCGCATACACTGTTTGGTAAGTGAAACATTTATCTTGAGTTTACATTGTGTTTCGATACTGAGTGAGTGGGTTCGTTATTTCATACTTAGAATTTATGTGCCAATAATATAATGTTACTAGGAGACGCGTTAAACAATAGGTGGATTGCCGTAAAGACTAGTCCACACTTGGATTTATTATTATTTTTTTTTCAAAAACACTCTTTGAAAATATGTTGCTCTTGTTTTCGGAAACAATTCGAAAATATCTTTTTCGTGTTTTAAATTGTTTGTAAACTTTCTTTTCGTGTTTTCTTTGTGTTTCCCAAAGAGGAAGACTTTTTTGTCGTCATCCATTTCATGGCGTACAAGAAGCATTGTTTGCGTGTTTTACAACATTGTCGACATCAAACAACATGGGTCACGAGTCAGGACGGTTGTTCACAATCCTGGGACCAACCATTTATAAAATAACTTCGAAATCTGTAGGAGATATATTATATTCAATTTGCCAAGTTAGAAAAAGTTTGTAAAAGGATCAACCCCCACATAGCCTTAAACGCTGGAAAGTTTAGAATTTAAAAATTAGGGCGCGGGAAATGGCTGATATGGAAGAAAATTTGAATTTTGTATAGACAGACCAAAAAAATCTGAACATATATGAATATAAAAACTAAAATATTATCTTAAAGGGGGGCTATTATCGTTGTAATAGCAACGCTAAAAATCGAAGGATAATTTAGCACCCATCTAGCAGCGACATAACCAACAAAATAAATAAACTCTGGTGGCAGTGCTCGGTGAACCGTGATACTCTTTTTTAAAACCATGACGCTTATTATTCAATATATTTCTGTAACAGAGAATATTATTTATTTATGAATGACCTGGTGGTCTAGGGGTAAGGTGTCAGACTTCTGTGCTGGGGGTCTGGGGTTCAATCCTCGGTCCCAGTACAGATTTATCTGATTGCCAAACCCTTCCTTCACCTCTGACAAGACGTGTATTAATCACAACTTATGAATGTGTGGAGTGCCAAATCTCCACCGTGGTCCGGATTCCACGTTAAACTGTCGGTCCTCCATTTCATCTCACAATCACCCTACCATTACACATTAGCGTAAGTGCGTACAGCCCGAACGGGTAGTAAGACTTGGTGCTAATAGTAATTTATTTATGATCTTTGGTAAACCGTGACGCTCTTTTACCAACATAATTCTGCAACAGTGTATATTAGTTCGTTTATCTTATTTTGTGATCGGGCCGCGGTAAAAATTTCGGTGGTAATGGCTTGTGTTCATTTGTACACTCGTTTGTCTAAAAAAAATTAATTTATTTTAACTTTTAAATTAACATAATTTATTTGCGATTTCCAGCTAAGGATTGTACAATGATGAACTATCCAAAAGTGTGTGGGCAGATGTTAAACGTTCTGATTTGTTTGGTTTTAGTGCTACTTAACCGTGCAAAGAACGGCTCAAACTGATAGTTATTTTAAACTACGGTCTCTCAATTCTCAATCCAACAAATCCTAAACTTTATAATCTTCCATGCATCATTAAATTTAAATTTAAATTGAAAATGGTTTTATTGTTAAAAATAATTTATTTAATATTTTGGAACTAGGAATGGATTAGGAATGACGTGTTCGTGAACGAGTTTAATTCACTACTTTTAAAATAATCAAACTTATATTTAAGCTAGGACGAGACGCTACAGTAGCTCCATGGCTTCTTTGGTAGGTATAGCTAAATGTTGACTGCCAGAAGTCAGCTGTGAACTGTCAGCACCAAAGAAGCCATGGAGCTACTGTAGTCTAGAAAGCTTAGGCATAGCTTAGTTTGGGATCATTTATAATAATTCACATAATATATTGCGAACTAAACTACTTTTCGAGTCATGCTGGGAAATTTCCATACTTTTAGTTACATCGTTCTGCAATTCAGGTATGTGTATTTTTAATATTATAATGCTATAAAACCTAGAAACTATATTAAATTGTTATTATTAGATAAACTGAAACCTTGTTATGATTATTCAAAATAAAACCATTTTTTAAAGTTATTAGACAAAGAATAATTTTTTTAAAGTTATTAAACTAATCTTTTCACGGCTTTATGATGCACGATATCTCTGTATCATCTAGTCTGGCTTGGCAATCTCAGGGAGGTCGGGGTTCAAATTCCAGCTGACTATTAATTTTTTTCAATAAATGGTTACACTTTAACTCATTAGGTACCTAACCAATTTATGTTTTTTGAAACATTTATAGAGGTTTGAATATAGGTCTAGTCTCTTCAACTGTAAGAAAAGGTGAGACCCAAAAAAAAGCCCAACAGTTATTGTAAGAAATATTTTTATTTTTCAATAAATTAAACTATCTTAGAAACTGAAAAAACCAAAATTAAACCCTAATATTTTCTGAAATAAAGTTTTTTTAAAAAATTTTAATGTGTATTTCGTTTGTTTGCTTTTAAAATTTTGTATGTGTTTTTCCCATATCTCAGAAAATTTAAAAACATAATAAATTATAAACTTATTTAAAGGGCTCAACTTAAAATGGTTTTTTTCCATATACGTTTTAGTTATAATAAAACATAAACGTTTCTTAGTATAAAAATAGCGTAAAGTTTTTCAATCGACCGCAATGTGCTTCAATGTAACTCACCTTGTATTGTTTTAATCACTATAAGGGTTATAAATGGCGTAATTTAAGAGGTATGGATGAGAATGATTTGTATATTAGCGTGGAAATAAAATATAAAACACGGTTTTAACTATGTGTAGAACTCCTACACCCAAGGCCGTAGCCAGCCAATAATTTCAGGGGGGGTTTGGAGGGCACATCCCCCAATTGCTGGAAGCTAGAAAAAAATTCTAAATGATAAACAGTTCTAGAAGCTCACAGAAGTGGGTTTTTTCATGGTAAAATAACTCACTAACTGCCGAAGGCTTGGAAAATTTCTTAATATTAAACACTTTTTGAAGTTCTGTGAAGTTTTTTATGGTAAAATAACCCCCAAAATGTCGAAGGCTAGGAAAATTTTGAAATATTTAACAACTTTAGAAGCTCTCTGAAGTGCTTTTTATTGTAACACAGCCCCCAAATTTTATTTATATCTTAATTTTGATATTGTTTGAACCATAAATAAAGCCATATATATTCTGTTAATAAAATTTCGTGGGGGGTTTGAACCCCCAAAACCCCTCCCTGGCTGCTACGGCCTTGCCTCCACCCCTCCTGTGGTGCAACCGGCCACGATATGACCCTTGACTTCCCCCATCCCGGTAACCCTCTCAAGTTGTCTCATTGCATTTCCCCCTGGCATGGTAGGCCATCCTACTACCACTACTGCTCGCTGGGTGGTCTAACTAAAGTTTCACTTTATATCAAATTGTAGCTCTAATAATTGGACACAATGTGTGCTTAGTATTTTAACTATATATTTTTTCCGTACTGATTATCAATAATAACTTAAATAATAATGGTACATGAGGAGGGAAAATTTGAAGGAATTACACCCACATTTCACCTTAATATTGCATGATAAGCTCTACAGTAGGGAAAGTTTCCCCAGCAAGAATTATTAAGGCTCCTTCAAGTAAAATTTAAAAAAGTATAACTATTAATAATCTTAATTAATAATAATTTTAACAATAATGCAAGTTTATTAAATTAATTTAATTTTTTTTCTTGTCACCACGTTTGGGTTGTACGCTTATGCACTAATTACACTAATGGTTTAGGAATTAGGAAGGTTTAATTGATATGAAGTGCACCCGCATTTGCGTGGAAGAAGAGTGGAATACCATTAAGGAATAATCACACTCAGTGCACCCGACCGGGATTGAACAGTGTAGTCTAACACAAGAGTAGTGCGTTAGACCACGCGGCCACCGAAGCGGGTAAAAAATTAACTCTAATTAATTATAGTAATTAAAAGAGGACTTATAAGAAAAATTACAATCTTGATACGAATTTATAATTTTTGTACAAAAAACATAAAACAAAACGTTACCTTCACAATAAAAGTAATAAATATGTACCATTTGTTTATCCTATAAGGTAGCAAATTTACCTTGCGTTATTCTACCATGGTATAACATATAAGGTAGGGTCATAGTGTAATCGGTCAAGGTTTAGGGTAAACGGGGTGTACATAGGCCCGACCAATTTTAGTATTAATTCATAATGTATTAATTGTAATACAAATACTTGGTTATCAAACTAAACTTAGTAGTTTGAATACTGGAAAGTATTAATTTAAAACCCCTTGCTTGACCTCACATTAGAGCTAAGTTGTAAGAGTTAATGTTAAGAACTAAAGATCATGTAGGAGATAGGACAAGGGAGATGTTAGTTGCGTATAGAGATATGAAGATTAGTTTTTGGTATGAATATGCTTTAAAAAAAGGAAATAGAGTAGATGGAAGGAAGGGGAGAGAGAAAAGAAAGGTGGACACAAAAAACTACTTATCAAAACTAACTTGTTATTGCTATTTTATGCCGGGATCACGATCAACTTAACGTTAACTTAAAGTTAGCTTAACGTAACTTAACGTAAAGGATCTCCTCGTGTGTTTAAATGGAAGCGATCACGATGCAGTTAACTTAACGTTGACTTGCAGTTAACTTAACGTAAAAGATGTCCTGGGAGGTCTTTTACTTTAAGTGAACGTTACTTGAAGGGTATCACGTGATCTAGCCAGCCAATCATTATGCGAGTGACGTCAACAGGGCTATTTAGTAACTCATTTGTTGGTATTATGACCAATGTTTACTCTTTAGTGTAAGTTCTAGTGATCAGACATTGAAACAAACTAATTAAACTAAAATAGGAAAGCTAAATTTATCAAAAATGTTTAGCAATAGATATTTATTATATCGATATAAAACTGTAAACATTCACAGGTCACCACTGTAAAACTAGTACAAATCACAGATCATACTTGAGAATGGAGATGTTTGGCTCAAGTTGTTACGTTAAGTTAAGTGAATCGTGATCACACATACTTTAAGTTAACTTTAAGTGAACGTTACGTTAAGTTAACGTTAAGTTGATCATGATCCCGGCATTAAGGTTCTATGAAGCCTCCTTTATTTTGTAGTAGGCTACAACATGTTGATGAGCACGATCCCAACAAGATGTGTTACAATATAAACGCATTTCCTATTTGTTGGGCCAGGGCTCCGGACAAGGGGGGTTGATCCCCCTTGTTTTTATCTTGGGGGCTGGGACTATCTTAAGCCCTCTCCCCCCCAATATTTCCCAAGTAAATTCAAAACCAATGTATAAAACATTACATCTGTTACTATCAGTTTGGTAATTTTAAATAATAAAAACATAAATGTATAATTAATTTAATATAAAACTGAAATGCCCTAATTTTGCAGTTTATTTTTCTAACATAAGAAGAAAACTCACTCAAAAAAATATAGTAAATACCATTAGGCATAGTTGTGATTGTCTTGTATTTTGTCACAGATAAGAACAAATTGAAAAAATTCACAGTTGAATTGTAAGTTTGATTTTAACATGAGGCGGATTTTCAACCACAGTTCAAATATTATTCTTACCATATATTTATCAACCCTAAAAAATTAAAAAGCCCAGTGTCAATAAAATTAATACGTTTTCTTGTTTTGGTTTGAATAACATATGCTATTACTTTTAAGGCTACGTTAAATATTGATGTGATAATATATTTGATTGTGTATGCATGGTTTCTAAGAAAAATACTAAATATTTAATCAACCCTAGTTTAAAGGTCCATTAAGTTGTCTTCCACGATATGAGCCTTTACAGGGTTGATACATACACTTAGTTTATTCTGAAAGGCTTACCTGGCATGGTTCAACTATCGCGTAGCTTATACGATAGAAATATAGTATGGGCGTAGCGAGGGGAGGGCTATGGGGTCCAAGCACTCACATCTCCTTGAAAATTTCTCAAGTTTTTAATGTTGATCGCAAAAGAATATTTTTGGAACTATTTATCTCAATTTGACTCTGCAATCCGATCTTCAGAGATCGTAGTTTATCATCTAGAATAATTCACTTTTAAAGAATGTGTTGGGGGGGGGNGGGGGGGAGACCACTTCAAATATATTCTAGAGGCATCTAGTTTTGATCGTAGAAAAAAGTTGAGGATCCTTCTAAATAGATTTTTATGCGATCAAAATTTCTGGAGTAGGACTATTCCAAATAGCCTCTAGGATTATACAAATTAAAAAAAAACGGGGAGGTCTACTCTAAATTTCTCTTAAATCAGTGTAATTTTCAAAAAATCTCCTCTTTTGAGGACCACTCCAAATACGTTCCAGGGCATCCAATTTTCAAACATTAACTGAGAGGAAGAAAAATTCAATTTTTTTTAAGAGTATCAAATTTTTTTAAATTTAACTGGGAGGGAGAAAACTTCCTAAAATAAATAAATCTTGATATTTCCCCTTCCCGCCCATCACATAAATAAGATTCCACCATCACTTTTTAAAATAACTTTCTTATTTCTCAGAAGTCTCAACATTATGTCATAGACTTACAATTTGAAATCCTCCCAAAATTAAATTCTCCGCACGCCCATAAAACTCACCTGTGAGACCTTTCAGGGTAAACGTAGTGTACATGGAAAACAGAGAAAATGTGACATGAAAAGTCGAGGGGAAGTCAGATACATTATTAAATGTCATTGAATTCATTTATTTTTTTGCAATAATTTGTGTGTAGAGAGCATTACCAAGTCTACACTTTTAGTTTCATACCCAATTAGTGTTATTTCTTGATGATCTTTGTGCCAAGAATTTAATAGAAGGTAATGAAAATTATGAGATTATGTTTGTTGGCCAGTAGCTTTTATTATAAAATACCGGAAATGTCAAGGCCGTAGCCAGCCAATAATTTCAGGGGGGGTTTGGTGGGCCCATCCTTCATTTGACGGAGGCTAGAAAAAATTCTAAATAAAAAACAGTTCTAGAAGCTATCTGACGTGTTTTTTATGGCAACACTACCCCCAACTATCGGAGTCTAGGACAAATTCTAATTATTAAACAGATCTAGAAGCTCTCTTAAGTGCTTTTTTTTATTGGCTATAGGAAAAATCTCTATATCTAAACAACTCTAGAAGCTCTTTAAAGTGTTTTTATGGTAACATGACCCCCTAACTGCCGGAGGCTAGGAAAATTCTATATATTTAAACACCTCTAGATGCTCTCTAAAAAATTGTTTTATAGTAGCATAGCTGTTGAAGTTAAGGAAAAATTATAAATATTAAACACCTCTAGAAGCTCTCTGAATTGTCTTTTATGGCACCATAACACTCTAACTGCCGAGGGCTGGGAAAATCTCTAAATATTAGACACCTCTAGAAGCTCTCTGAATTGTCTTTTATGGCACCATAGCACTCTAACTGTCGAGGGCTGGGAAAATCTCTAAATATTAAACACCTCTAGAAGCTCTCTGAATTGTCTTTTATGGCACCATAACACCCTAACTGCCGAGGGCTGGGAAAATTTCTAAATATTAAACACCTCTAGAAGTTATCTGAAGTGTTTTTTTATGGCAACAAAACCTCTTAGCCGCCGAAAAATAGGAACAATTCTAAATATTAAACACCTCTAGAAGCTATCTGAAATATTTTTTTTCGACAACATAACACCATAACTGCAGAAGGCTGGAAAAAATTCTAAATAATAAACACCTCTGTAAGCTCTCTGAAGTGCTTTCTATGGTAACACAGCCCCCTAATTTGTACTTATACCTTAATTTTGATATTGTTTGAACCATAAATAAAGCCATGTATATTTTGTTCATAAAATTTCTGGTGGAGTTTGAACCCCGAAGACCCCCTGACTACGGCCTTGGGAAAAGTAAATATTCTTTGTTCTGGAAAACCTGGGGAAGTAAAAGAATTTTAAAGTGTAGGCCTTATCAGCGATTTTTGAAAGTGTGTAAGATAAATAAATTTTATCAGCAGGAATCAGCTGGGTTTAAAATTTTAATCAGACGTTAACCTGGATGATATATTTCAAAATGAAAGGACACCAAAATGTAGCCTGGCCAATGTTTAATCATCAGCCTTAAGTTACATTATAGTGTGTAGGGTATCTGTCGAGAGGCTCAGAATAAATTTAAAATGTGATTACAATAGCCTTGTAGTGGGTTGTTTTGCGTATCACTAATAACTGACTTGCAATGCAAACTATCAAGAGTTGTGTTTTTACTTAAAACTTTCAAACGAACATTCTTTCTGTATTTGAGAGGTTGATTAAATATTATAGGAAGAAATTTTGGTATGTAAAATTTTCCTCTCAGGTGTTTTATGCTCTCCACTTACGGTATCCTTAATGTAAGTTGTGCATAACCCTGGCATTCAGTAAGACGCTTAATGTAACAAATATTTATTTGGTTGTGTGCACTAAACTCTAACTACAATTTAAAAAAACTCAAAATATCTTCTAGAGGCATCACAATTTTAAATAATTGTCACTAAACAGCCACTAATAAAAGTTTATATGGAGGTATTTAATTATTTTTTTTAATTAGAGGAAGGTTACTTTAAATAGCATCTACAGGTAATAAATTTTCCAAAGATTTCCAGGTTAGGAACACTTTAAGTAGCTTTTAGAAAATTATAAATTAAAAAAAAAGCTTTTGGGTAAGAACCAATCCAAATAACTTCTAGAAGAGGATAATTTTCGTAAATTTTTCCAAGTCTGGACCAATCTAAATAGCTTCTAAGGGCATCCAAATTTCGGGAAATTTTTGGAGGGGGGGCTTCCAATTCCCCTTTTGACCAAATACCACTGGATAGTATCATTACCTATATAAAAAAATATAGACGGGCCTACCCATCAGTTTTAATTGTTGACCGAAAAAATATTACCACGTTCTTCTCCAAACAAGTTCCTACTATATTGTTACTATATATAATGACAAAGACAGACATACAAAAAAGTGTTAACCATGAAAAATAAACCTCCTTCAAATAGCTTTAAAAGTCATCCAGGGTCTAGAATTTTACTCGGTCAGGACCTCCGGACACCCTCTTAGTTGAGTTCAAATATCTTCCGGAGCCCCTGTTGTTGGGGATGTTGGTGGGAATGTGAAAAAAGTATCGATACTTTACTTATATTGATATTTCCATTTCGATACTAGTATTTTTTTACTCGATACTTTTCCCCGGTACTTTTACTTATACTAGTACTCACACTCCAGTATCGGATCGGTATCGAAAGAAACAACTTTTTTGTTACCTTCACTCATGCTGGGATTAAAATAATGTTTACAAGTGTGGTCTGTGGAGGAAGAACAAATAACACTTCCTCAATTCTCACTCATTTTCTGCATGACAAGAAAGAAGAAACCCTAGCATTCAATCTCTTTTAGCTCGTCATAATTCACAGCTGTTCTTTCATCTTTATTTATCAATACATCCTGATGGCTGACCGGGCGACGGGGCTAGTGGTGATTAGTCTTACTACCCCTTCCTTTATCAATGAACACGGTCATCACAAACCAAACAAAAGAAGGTTTTGTACAGCTCAATGCACTCACTCAACTTAAGGGTGTTCCAAGCAGACAAAGCAGAAACGTTTATGTGTATTGTTTAAGCAGATAAAGCAGGGCAAGGTGTCCAGTATTCTTTTTGTTTGTCAATAGCTAATAATCTATCTTGATAAGGGATATAAACGACCAATGTAGTTAAAAAACTGCTCCAGACCACAGACTGGAAACAGTAATGGATGTAAAGTTCTATACTGGACGTAATAGTAGCGTTGATAATACAGCAGACAAGTTTCCTACTGCGTACAATCTCTACAACATGTCTGAGCTATGCGTACCAAATAGTCACCTTTCGAGTGGTACGTGTTTAAATTCTCCTTCGTAGTAAGTATCTGTTTCCATTTCTCTTTCTTACCAAAGGTAATTTTCTCATCCTCGTGTAATGTGTTTTCCAGGCCCTCGAATACTGCAGTGTCTTGGGAGATATTGTTTAAAATGTCCACTGAGAGGCCCTGTGAGTTTGAGCTACCCCTTTATCCTGGGAGTATTCCAAATGAGAGCCAACACAACAGAATCATGGCACTTATGAAGAGAACAGGGTACGTTTATATTTGTTTTAAATACAAATAAACTTAATTGATAGTTTGATGGATTAAATAAGCATGCTATTGTATTTGTTAGCAACTGTTAGAGCCGCATCTAAATATTATATTCTTTAAATTTATACCTGAACACGGAAAATAAACCCGGAACTTTTGGCTTAGTACGCCAATGCTCTAACCACTCAGCTACCCAGGAGCTTACATAAACCATGTGACGTTGTTGAGAAAAGGGGAACTTCTAATGCCGGGATCACGATCAACTTAACGTTAACTTAAAGTTAACTTAACGTAAAGGACCTCCTCATGTGTTTGTTTAAATGGAAGCGATCACGATGCAGTTAACTTAACGTAAGAGATGTCCTGGGAGGTCTTTTACTTTAAGTGAACGTTACTTGAAAGATATCACGTGATCTAGCCAGCCAATCACTATGCGAGTGACGTCAACAGGGCTATTTAGTAATTCATTTGTTGGTATTATGACCAATGTTTACTCTTTAGCGTAAGTTCTAGTGATCAGACATTGAAACAAAATAATTAAACTAAAATAGGAAAGCTAAGTTTATCAAAAAAGGTTTTTAATAGATATTTATTATATCAATTGAAAACTGTAAACACTCACAGATCATCACTGTAAAACTAGTACAAATCACAGATCATACTCGAGAATGAAGATGTTTGGCTAGAATTGTTACGTTAAGTTACGTGAATCGTGATCACACATATGTTAAGTTAACTTTAAGTGAACGTTACGTTAAGTTGATCGTGATCCCGGTAAGTTCTACATTGTGCGACATGGGGAGAGGGTGGGTACCCCACAGTGTTATGTAACACATATCTTATACTTAAATTCTAATATTTGAAAAAAATGAGTATTGGGTTGAATACACTATTATACAAATCCAAATCTCAAATCCAAGTCTCCACTTTACTTTCAAATCCTGAATCTTGAATCCAAATCCGAATCGTAGAAAAAAATTAGGAACGTAAGAGGAAATATAAATAAAATATATAAAAATAGAAATAACTAAATGTTAACATTCTTTCTTTTAATCCATTCATTATAACATTCATACATTAAGTTGAGTGTTAAATTACTGGTCTGGGGTCTGGTTGTTAAATTCATCCTGTAGCTAATTAGAAATGGTTCCAAACCACCAATAAGCAGTATTAGAACTATAGAATTGAAATAATGAATATTTTTTTGTATGAATTTGAGTCACAAATCTCGAAATTTTCTCGAATTTTCGAATCTCAAATATCCTTAAGGATTTGAGGGATTCAGGGTCTCATCATTAAAAATAATATTATTGTTAATGTTTTCACGGTTAGTAACACACAGTTATAAAAAAGCACTGAATCTGTATGGTGTTGAAAATGAATGCTAAGTTATTTTTGTTTGCTTGTATTAATAATAAAATAACCCGCTTCGATGGCCAC
This sequence comes from Timema genevievae, assembly GCA_902155825.1. NCBI lineage: Eukaryota > Metazoa > Arthropoda > Insecta > Phasmatodea > Timematidae > Timema > Timema genevievae. The sequence goes on from CABFWO010001892.1 coordinate 31,381, forward strand.
ATGGTCCAAGGCGCTACTCTCGCAACAGACTAGACTGCCGATAACGAGGAGATCAAATCCGAGATAGATCTAAGAGCGGCCTAAGTATAAAATTACGTGTCTAAAGATTAGTTACCAGTTAGTTTTATGAAAAATGAAATTTCATTCATCTATAATACTCTCTAAAGCAGGGCTATTCAATTAGCTATCCAAGCGGGCCACTTCAAAAATCATAATATTTGGTGGACCAGACATTTAATTCAATCTGACATTAATTTGGAACGCTGTTAAGATTATACTGTTGTAGTTTAAAAGGGGAGCAGGGGGGAGTGAAACGTAATTTTATCTTATATATAATATTAATATACTTCAGTGAAATTAAAAAATGTAAATTTTAGAATAGGACTAGACCTAGTAAATATGAAAAAGTATATCAAAGTATATCAAAATCATCTAAACATAAATAATCATTATTAAAATATAAACCATTAATGGGAAAAATAGCCTACAATAAGACTAATTACAAGCAAAGTACTCCGCTATTACTATAAATAACGCACTAACAATAAGCCAGGGAAATATCAACTGGCGAGACATCGGCTGCTGTTGGGAGGAGGGGAGAAGAGGTGTAAGTCACTCTCAGCAGCCTGCATTGTTCAAGGTTAAAAGCAAGAATATGTTATATAGCTCAGTCGTTATGTGTTAGCGCTTAGAGGGAGAGATACCGGGTCTAGAGTGGGGGACGCACGTCGCTGGAGGGTAAGCTCGCACTCCCTTGTGAACACGCGATGTTGGTGGCGCCAAGAACCGAGTAACACTGGACTTACAGCTTCTTCCAGCACTGATAAGAGACTGAAGAGCTCTCTGGCCGTTCCAGGTCAGGCGCCTCTACATACCGTCTGAACTATACGACGCATCTCCAGTGATACAGTAGTTGGACTTTCAATCCACGGGCCAATCTGTGAAGCTTGGCGGGCTGGATGTGGCCCATGGGAAAACCAATTGAGTAGCCCTGCTCTAAAGTGTTTGAAAATGGAAAATAAGTTTTTAGGTCAACGAAGGGAGAATTATGGTAACTGTTTCTTGTCAGATATATTGTTGAATGTCGGGTCCGCATTAAAACAAATTTTGTAATGATGAAGAAACCTGATTTTTAAGAGGCATTTTGTTTGTTAGCAGTGGCGTAGCGTGGGGATAGGGGGGCCTTAGTGGCGGTTACCCCGGGAGCAAAATTTAGAAAGAAAAAGGCAGTGGCTATTTCACGTATAGCCTGTAGAAACAGTGTGCAGATTGCTAACTGAACCACTTTAGATTTATTTCGGTGGTTGTACAAGTGGAAACTGTAAGAGAGTTTGACTAACTTTGTTGTGACATTAAGAATATTTTTAAATATCACTGTTTCACCTGCCAGTTGTGAAAGAAGTTTATAAAAACATATCAGAGATCTACAATGAGTCAAGGAAGACTGAGTAGCCTAGCAATACTGTCAACTGAGAGATATTTCAAGACTTATTGAAAAATTTGCACAAATTAAACCACGAGATATCTAAGTATACTTGCTTTAAATTAATTTTACTTTAATGAGTAAACTTTTTTTAAAGTACAATACATGTGCTTAGGAACCAAGGGGTTTAATTGTGAACTGGAAGGGACTCAGGGAGTGCTAAGGGTCCACAGTCTAGGGGGCCTTGCCCCTGGAGTTGGAAACCAACGCCACGCCACTGTTTGGTAGCACCCACAATTACAAAGCAAGATACTGAAATGGTAACGCAATCTGTAGTAACCATAAGAAAATCACCACCAAAATACAAAAGGAAACTCTTGTTGACAAGGGCGCGGAATAGAAATCAACAGGATTAAATTCAAAAGTTGTCCGCTGATGTTTGCGCGTGGGTCCACACCGAGCGATGTTTCCCATTGGAGGTGGTAGAGCGAGACATTGGCAACATTCTTTGATCTCTTACCACCAGACACGCAGGGAACATCGTTGGTCGGCGTGTATCTGGCAATTATCGTCCAGTGTGCACTAGGCCTTACGTCACATATAGCTTATATAGTGATGATAAATTTCAACTCTCTATCCTTCATTTATTTCTTTTAAAAAGTGCCATTTAATATTAATTAAATGTAATAATACTTGACATTTTAGGGGAGGGAAATTACACACCCCTGGGCCTCTTCCAACCCCACCCCATCTTGTCTGCAATAATTCATATTATTATAGTTAAGACTTGATAAAAATACATAATTATCTTTCATTTAGAGCTAATATATTAAAAGTATCCACAAGTTCCTCTATCTCTCTCTATCATGTTATCTATTCTCACCAACTATTTCTAGGTACACCATCACACAAGTAAATGGGCAGAGGATATATGGACCTCCTCCTGATTGGACGGGTCCCCCACCTCCCAAGGGGTGTGAAGTGTTTGTGGGGAAACTTCCTCGTGGCATTTACGAGGACGTAATCATCCCACTTTTTGAACAAATAGGAAGAATCTACCAAGTGCGACTGTTGATGGATTTTTCTGGAACCAACAGAGGGTGAGATTATGAATTATTACTATCAGGTCTGGCAGAGTTGATTGCATGGGACGTAGGCCTGGACTCCGAAACAGGTGGAAGGAATTCTAAAGGTGGATTTTTCACTTTTTGATGTATTATCTTCTCTCACTATAGATAATGGTTATTTTAGTTAAAATTACTCTCCTCATCTTGTTCTTTCAGATTAACTAATTTGTTATTAGCTAGTAAGTAGAATATAAGTATTACTTTTTTTAAAATAAAAAGTTATGTTTTAATACTCTATATTTATAAGATTTTAGATCAGTAATAAAACCACTTAGGGACGGCCAGACTGGGCGAGTTAGTGAGCGACTAAAATATAGAATAGAACATGTAATATTGAGTTACATTTGAACTCTCCCCCATGCTAAACTTCATACTCAACTCGCCGAAGAATCATACCACCCACCCCAAAAAATATTCAATAATATTCAATAATATTCTAAACCCTACAATAGTACTCTTCACTATTGTAGTTCCTGTAAATTGAAACAACGTTATAAACAATTCAAATCAATAAAATCAATTCAATAGAACTATGGAATACATTGGAATCTAAACTCACCAAATCTATCATGTGTAGACAACGACGAGCTACACAGGGTAGTAACAGAGACGCCGTCACCGAAGTCAACACCGACTAAATCAAATAGATACTGAAGCCACACCAAGCAATACTATCCACGTTCAACAGAATTCTACCATTCTGCACCCTGGTGGATAGTTCCACAACTACAGAAATGACGTC